>CAVNYN010201670.1:0-12290 GCA_963692815.1 Nyctanthes arbor-tristis
CCCCACCAGGTAATCCCCGACGGCGTAGAACTTCCCGCCGCCACTCCTCATTGACTGAGCCATTAGATTTCAGAATACACAACTACACCCTTATATAACCTTATTCTTCCAGCTCAAAACGAATATAAGAAAATACAATAGTTCCGTTTTGGCTTTGGCTTCTTCCTCTTAGTCTCTTACTTCAAATCAAATGTTAACAAAATTGGTTTAATCTTTCTAGAGCTCCAATGATTGGAAGTTAAAATTAATTAATAGATGGATTACAGTAATGATGACCAGAGTGGGTGGGTAATAGTTCGTTTGTAAATACTTTGATGCTGGAAGGAGCTATTGTTACGCCGTGTATGGGTGCCCGATGTACAAACCCAGGCACCCAACCTCTCTGTGCAGTTGCGAGGAGAGTGACGTCGGAATCGACAATGCGATTCTTATCGGGGAAATGAAAGCGCCTTTTGCCTTTTCATCCTTTTCAATTATACCTGCTTTTCTTTATATGGACGCTTTTTTATTTTTGTGCAGAATGGAAAGACGTCGCGGGAATATATATACTTGACTAATTAGGAAGTTGAATTCCACCACCCCCCGCCCCCCGCGGCGGCCCCCTTTACGGACGACTGTATGAATTTATAGCCAATACTCGAGAAGTAATAAGTTTGGTCATATTTAGAAAACTTTATTTTTTTATTTATTTATTTTTTGAGAGGATAGAAAAGTCACAATTTTGTTGAGAGCATCATCAATGCACAAAATGTGTACAAGAAGAGAGATATAAACACATGACTTCAATTTTTCCTCCCCTGTTTTTTTTTTTCTCTTTATTTTCCATTTTGTCAACACAATATCCATGATTATCTATATGTCAAGACATTGTGAAGGATATTATACAGGAAAATGGAAAATAAAGAGAAGAAAAGGTAACAAAAAAGAGAAAAGTGTGAGTGAAATTTGAAGTTATATGATTATTTCTGTCTTCCCCGTACATTTTGTGTATTGAGATGCTCTAAGAATAAATAAATAATTAAATAAATAAATAAGGAGTGAGAGACGAACAGTTTTTTTTTTTTGGCAAACAGAGAAACAGTTATTTGATTTGAAAAATATTGTACAAGGTACTTTAGAAAGAACTAAAATTGTAATTAATCTTTAATTGCCATTTGCCAGCAATTTGATTACTAAAATTTTGATTTAGTAACAGTAAAATCACTAATTGATGGGGTATCAGATCATTCGTTATACATTGATAGATAATAAAATAATAAAATAAAAGTACTAATAATAAAATAAAATTACTCTGAGGAAGGGGTAAGTTGGGTACGGGATTCGATCTCAGAACAAGGTGTCTAGAACTCAGAGTTAATAGGGAATATCTTATGGCAAGCCGATCAGTACAAGATTCTAGAAACGCCTACTGGAGAGGTTTCACAAGAGGACTCAGGGGCGGCCCTGAGGCTAGGTGACTAAGGCGGTACCCTAGGGCCCTAGGAGGAAGCGTCAAAATGTTGAAAATCGAGATTTCCAACATATATTCAAATAATAGAACAAAAACAATTAATGTGCACAATAAACATGATTAAATGTTAAGTGTAGTGGTAAGTTCTAAGTTTTAGCTTATATTCTTTACTAAGATCAAATGTTCAAATTCTCTCACCAACATATTTGGTTATATATAGTTTTTAAGTACCAATCTAACAAATACTACTCCATTTGAATTTTTAAAATTTTATTAGTTTTCAAACAATAAATTGTAATTTCATTATAATAATTTTATTATTAAGGGACCCTTTAGCCAATGAGGCCATAACTCGTTTAGTTAGGGGGCCTAAGGTTGAGACCATTAGGTCGCATGTTTGATTCCCCGGAAGTTTGTCTACATTTATTGTAGTTTGTAATAAAAAAGAAAAAGGATCCTCTAATACTTTAATTATTAAATTTTCTATTATTTGAATTTTAAATGATAAATGTAATTGAAAGTTGCTCGGTCAAAAAAAAAAAAGAAAGAAAGTTGCACATTTATAGAGGAAAGTTGTACATTTATGATGAATATTAAAACTTATTGAAAGGAAAAAATTTTGAATATTGCTTAAAATGCTCATCTATTTTGTCAATATTTTAAACGTGAAAATTATTCGTTTAAATTTTGAAACGTTAAGACTTTATTAAGTTTGAGATTTTTGAAAATGCCTCATTTAAAGTTTCACCTATGCCTCCGAAATCATAGGGCCAGCCTTGAGAGGACTGATTAACATGGAACGGCACAAAGAATGGGAATTACTTTGTAAGAAGCGGATATCATCTTGTGTTTGAATATGCACAACAAAGGAGTGATGAGGGAAGCCCATGGGAGGAGAAGGATTCAAATAAAATCTGGGAGCTAAATATCCTTCCACGCTCTAGGCACTTCGTTTGGAAATTGGTGAGAAGGACGCTTCCAACAAACTATAACTTGAGAAGGCGGAGGATGGAGCAGATGAAACCGATATATACATTTTTCATTTTTGTACAGTGTAGCTGGGTTAAAGAGTTGTGAAAAGGTATTGTTTGTTGGGAGCTCATGGAAGAACTAAGAAGCCAACGTCTAGTTAGTTTTTGGAGAGTTGTTATGGGGCTTGCAAAAACTAGTTCCAGTCAAGACTTTCGAAATTATGTATATGGCTGCATAGACAATCTGGAAAATAAGGAACCAGTTGAAACACGAAGGAAGATAACCGAATGTGATGTACATGAAAGAAGTTATCCTCATTCAATTGGACTCCTACCAGGCAGTGAAAGCGAAACTATTCGCTTATAATTGGGACCAAATCAGAAGCCACCGATAGTATATCAAAACAGTGAGGGCGTAACATTTCGTAAAAATTTAATAATAAACTAAGCAATATGATAATTAGTTTGAGAACAATAGGAATAAATACTCGAAATTTATGATTCAAGGTTGAAAAATCATAAATTTTTGGCCAAGTCATTCCCTAAATACAAAATTGCCAAATTAGGAGACATTGGTTATTTTTGTAATTTCTAAATTGCCATGTGATATTTATAATGTTAGTTTTGACAAGTGTTAAACCACTTGTCATATTTGTAATTAATAAACATACTATTTTTGCCAAAATTTCAAGACATTTGTCATTTTTATAATTGGTTGATTCTAAATGTATTTTGAAAATAGTTAAATCTTACAAGTATAAAAAGTGCCTAAAGTCAAAGAAATCAACCGAGTTGTTCCCCAACTCTCCACTATCCATCTAAAATTCGTCTAAAGCCAAAGAGTGTGGTAAAACATTACCAAAATACTACCAAAACACCTATTTTCTACCTGAAAAAGGGCCTTTATTCATATATAAGATAATCCCAACTTAAAGAACTCCTTTTTAGGTGAGGACCATTGACGTTTCAAAGGTACTTTGACACTTAGAATTAAAGAGATCGGTAGCAAACCTTGAGGTGAGTAACAAATACTTGGATTTTCTTTCTTTTGTTGATAATATTTTCATAAAATATATATGGATTTTTGATGCATTGTTATAGAAAGAAAGATTGATTTATTGCATCTATATCGCTAGTTAATACTCTACCCGTTCTGAATTGCTCTGTGGAACATGACCTTGCTATGTAGTTTGGTCATTTTAGCTATGTGGTAATCTTTGTCGCCTTGCTATATGATCTCAGCCAATTTGAATCTTTGTGGCCTTACTACGTGGTCTTGGTCAATCATGTAGTTTAACTAGTGATAGGACCATTTCGTACATTTAAAGGCTTTGTGCATTCGACGATTTTCTTGAAAGTACATTTTTCTTAAATGAAAGTTGAATAGAGGTATTTTGTTACTCACTGAGTACGTTATACTTATATCTCTATTTTCTATCATTTTGTAGATGGTCGGAGGTAAAATATTAGTCAAGCAAGTCAAGAATCGAAGCATGCCCACGGATGGAAGAGGATCTTGCATGTAGAAGGGAATCTATATTTTGGAGTTACAAGATCTAATTTTGGCTATAAATATATATCCAAACTAATATACGAGTCTAGTATATTTTGTATAAATAAGTATGCCTATGTAAAAACTTGGTTTTCCCATAGTTCGGTTTGATAATAAATGAAATATTTACCAACATAATTTGTTGAGTTATTTGATCTTTTCTAAGTTGAAATGAAGTTGTACAAAAGTAGTTGTTTTGTAAGTCTCGTCCTCTGAAATTGCACAAAAACAAAATTAAATTCAAAAGCTTGCGCTCTCGAATATAAATAATAATAATAAATAGTAAATTTGAGGGGGCGTGACAGATCGGAAGAGCACACGTCTGAAGGTTTGATACTGTCCACTGACACTGCAATTAGGAGTAAGGAGGGCTGGATGGGATTTGGTGGAATGGATGAGGCCGGTATCATTCATGAGGTGTTTGCTTGCCGCAAATGTGGTACTCGAGATTCGACGACCGCGGAGACATGGGCAATGAAGTATGCGTTAAGCTATGCTCGTGATAGTCAATTCGCAATTGCCCGTATGAAAACAGATGCGGTAGGAGTGATACAAAGATAATCAACGAGGAACCATTCGCTTCAATTATTCCACTTATCGGAGAACTATGATGCTTACTTGTGAGGAGCGGTTGGTGCACGTGTTATAACACATAATCTTGCTACGCATGCTTTAACTTTAGATGGTTTAGATAGAGATTTATTTTGGCCACATTGTATTGTATACCTCTTTATATATTGCTAAGGGTGGAGATTAGCATTAATATTTAATTCTCATGATATATGAAATTAAAATCCCTTAAAAAAATATAAGGTAAAATAAAATCACTCAATTATATTATTGGTAAAATAAAAGTAAATGATCCAAAAAATAATAAATAAATAAATTAAAAATAATAAAGCAGGGCCGGAATGGCTACCCATCCTTGCTTATTCGGCTTCTCAGAAGACATTCATTGGTTCTTCAAAAAATTAGCAAGATCTTACGGGTTTTCGGGTCTGGACTTGGACTGGGAATACCCTAAAACAGCTAATAATACGAGTTATTCGGGTGTATTGTCGAATGAGTGGCGAACCGCATACAGCTACCGGAAAGGCGGCGGTTTCTTCTGCACACAGCTAATACTTGGTTGTTTGATTGTTTCTCTTTCTATAAGTACAAACTATATAACAACGATAATAATACAGGACAACATCTGCTACGCTGATATAGTAAAGTGCAATCTTCAGAACTAGCTAGGGAACAAGAAACCCATTCAAATTCTATAGCATCCCATGAATGAGAAACAGATATAGTTATTTTCACTGACCCATGTGGGTAGATTAAAGTCTACCCCCTCCTACATAGCATGTCAGGTGGCATGACCTTTATCATGTGGGTAGGTGAAAAAAATTAGAAACAGATATGGCATTTATTTCAAACTTTATTCAAACAAGTAAACTATTAGTCTGGTAAATAGCTTATTTAGAGAACTTTAGGAAGATACTTCCCCGACATGCTATACAAATCAAATTCCATCAGAAATAGGAACCAATGTATATCAAATTTAGTTGGGCTAAAAAACTAGAATTTGTCTGCTTTCTACATTGCAGCTCAATAATATTTTTCCAGCAAACATCTCTAAAACTAGATGCAGATGCCTACAGTGTGTCATGAAACTTGGATGTTTTCCAAAAAATTTTTGTGTTTGGAGAATGTCTACAGCGAGCAGTAATGTAAGTGACTGTACAATTTCTATTCTCATTAATAACAATTGATTTCATTAACTCTAGATTCTTCGTGCTATGTATAAAGATGATTGTTCTGTTTTTTCTTCTACAACTAAAATGACAATATCCTTTAGTTACTATTTCTTGAATCTCTCTACTGAACGTACCAACCCAATCAATTCACTCATTTTTTACAGTTTACAGATAAAAGAATCCAACTTCAAGAATGAAGACTTATAATGCCACTGTGCCACAGCTCATTAAAGTGCAGTTGAAGGAAAAAGAGATTCTGATTTTATGATTCCATCATAAGAAAATCCTCGAGAATGATCAGGTTAATGTAAAACTACACACCAAGTGGAATAAAAAAGAAATGAACTGTATCCCATATATTCGATAGACTAGATCGAACACGTAATAACTAAACTCCTATATTCATCTTATTTAAAATGCACATCAGCCTTTACTTGATATAAACATCCATTCCTCAAGGTTCCAGTATTAGGGCACAAAAATTCATGGTAAAACGATCTACCGATCAAGCCACATACAATGCCATGCTATTCTTAGGATAATGCATTGAATTCCAATTTTATACTTTGTTTCCATAGCCATCAGCAATTGGCATACTTCATATGATAGATTCCCGAATTGGTAAGGCTTAGCTCAAACCTATTGCTATAACAAGTGTGTTACCACCAGCATACTTGCATATATTGGAGCAAAGTAAACTTCTTGCATGCGCTTTCAAAGCTAACGAGTGGTAAAGAAAATGACAATAAAAACCTTAAAAATATATCCAAATTCTATGCTACGGAATGAATGACAACTAGCAAACCAGATACAAATATCCAAACATTGAATTTTAGATGCCAGTTAAATTCCCATGTCAGACACTTTCTCTAGAAATGAAGGTACAACAAATACTATAACTGTAAAGGCATAGGATTCAGCGCACTACAGAACCCTCACTTACATGTTCAAGCTAAAATGAAGTGAAAAGACGACGCCAAGTTTGTAATAGGATGATATAGAAAGGACTTATAGATTATGGCAAATGACATAGTTAAAGTACCTTCACGTCAGCATCAGCCTCAGCCTCAGCGTCTTGAAGGGAGTCCCCTTCCCTGTTGAAGTGCAAGTTGCTCTAACCAACAGCTGACATAAAATGATTAGTGTTAATCCTAGCTTTCAGGTGACAATGTTGAGAGAGAATTTAGCAGGGAACAAATAACAAACGATATGTTAACTTAAAAACCTAATATCAAGGCAAAATGGAATCTAGTTAGAAGTCCAACCCGGTGCTGTGAGGTCACTCGTGTCTTGCAAGGCAGCACAAGAACATTTCTTTTTTACATGATTCTTCTCTAAAGTTGCAGGACATTCAAACGAGAACTGTGATAATGTTACCCCCAGTTTTGAATGTGTGTCCACATAACTGGAAAGAGAAACATCATTAAAATTCAAAATAAAGTCTCAAATACAAGATTTTGAAAAAAAAAAAATAAATAAATAAATATAAGATTTAGAAGTCTAAGATACATACCTCGACAGATTGCTCATGCATTTAAAATTAATTATTTAAAAGTTTAAAAAATCTGAACAGTTGAAAAGAGAAGATATCTCCAGATGGTGAAAAATAGTAACTGTCAAGAAACACATTACACACCTTTTGATGTTAGAATAAAAATCCTATTACACGTTGCCATGTAATAATTCCAAACTATATGGTATACTTACGCATCAGCAGATTTTGTGCTGCCTATAAGCCTAATATTTAAAGTTCGTGTCCAGTCGGCCGGAGTTTGAGGAATACAAGGCATGTCAATTGCCCAACGCCAACTGCCATCCTGTACAAGGTCTGGTTCGTTGTCACAGAATGTTAGGTCTCCATGTACCAGCTATTTCACAATGGAAAGGCCGCTTTACTAAATTTTGCCGTATCTCCTCATACTGCTTGGTTGTTGGGATGAACCTGAATTTGAAGCATTTGGCACATTGAAATACGTGAGCTGATATGGGATATCCTTTTGATCTCTTGTTTGAAGCGGAGGAGAATGAGATATGTTCTGTTTCAGGGGCAGCATTTAATTTGAACTGTTTCCATCCGCTTCTTCCAAAACCTGCCATATTGAAAGGAAGAATATCTCAACGTTATTCACTGTGACATTGCTGCACTTATCTGGAGGAGCCATGCCGAAAATTTAGCAAAGTCAAATAAACAAACAAATGCAGAAGACTTAATCCTATACAAGAAACATGACATGTAGCTAGATAAAACTGCAGAGTATATAATTTAATTCAAAGCTTTTGGAATAATTGGTTGAGACTAGATGTTATTAGAATGTACATTTCGCATAAGATGATAACCATAGTCATTTACTCTATAGTATTTGCCTACATAGCTGTACAATTTTCTTCTTTTTTTTTTCAAGGCTTATAAACAACAGTGGAGTAAAAACTGGTTAGGATTATGTTCTAACATCTATGCTGATCAACCCCACATATGAAAAAACAAATACAACAAAATAGGGATGTGAAACGCAATAGTTCTTGAAACAGTAATTGACACAACAGCTATTAAATATTGTCACTTCTGCGCTATAAGTCACTAATTGTTGCATTCTTTCACGCTACTTGTCCTTTTAATTGGCTCCCTTCCACATGTACCGTTTAATCAAGATGTTGCTGCCATTCCACCCATTACACTATGAGCAGGCAGCATCAGTGGCGTAAACACCACAAAACCGCTACAGGGCTTCAATTTTGGCAAAACTCTGGCGAAAGAAATGGCTTCTATTTTCCAATTGATGAACAAAATTTATCAATGCGGCCATGAAAGGTAAGTTTCTATCAGCAGAAATCAGGTTTCAAATAGAATTTCTCAACTGAAACTATGCCATTTGGGCATCATTAAATAGCATAAAAAGTTTTCCTCAAAAGAAAGAGGGGAGAGAGGTTAAGAAATGTTAAAAGAACATTGGAAATACATAAAATTTTTGCACCGAGGTAATAAGTCCTACCATCCCAGGCTGAAGCTGTTCATTTTCCTTCCAGAGGTGAAGCCTCTTTCTCTCGCTCTTGCCGATGAGGCTGCTAATCAACAAAGAAAAATCAAATGAGATGTCTAGCTAGATGGAAGATTTAAGGAGCACAGAGTTAATAAGTCCTACCATCTCGGGCTGAAGCTTTTCGTTGCCCTCTAGAGGTGAAGCCTTTTCTTCCAGCTCTTGCCCGTGAGGCTGCCAATCAACAGAGGAAAATCAAATAGGATATCTAGCTAGATGGAAGATTTAGAGCCTGTTCTTCGGAGCTTTATTTAAAACAAAATTTTATCAAATCAATACGAGCTACATATTCTCTAAAAAAAAAAAAAAAAAACAAATTTTCACGCTTCCCAATAATCTTTCTTTACTTTTCCAGTACAAATTCTTCTATAAATTTGAATCTTTTTTACATAGAGCTCTAAAGAACAAGCTCTTAAAGAGCATAGAGAGAATAAGTACTACCATTCCCAGCTAAAGCTTTTCATTGCCCTCCAGAGGTGAAGCCTCATTCTCTAGCTCTTGCGTATGAAGCTACCAATCAAAGAAGAAAAATCAAATAAGATGTCTAGCCAGATGGAAGATTTAAGTAAACTCATGGATATAGAATTTCTTAGTTGAAATTATACCTTTTGGGACATCATTAGTAGGAGAAAAAACTAAGAAATGTTAAAAGAATAGTGGAATTATTTAAAGTCTTGTGTACACAGATAATAAGAATTCCTACCATTGTGGGCTGACGCATGTTGTTGTCCTCTGGATGCAGAACAACTCTCTGTAGCTCTTGTGTGAGAGGCTGTCAATCAACAAATTAAATAGAATCAAATGGGATATCTAGCCAAATGATAGATTTAAATAATCTAGCAGATATATAGAATTTCTTATCTAAAACTATTCCGTTCGGGGCATCATTAAATAGCTTAAAAAGCTGAGAATGATAAAAGAATAGTGGAAATATTTAAAATCTTGAGCGTAGAGATCCTATTATCAATGAACACCCTTACATTGTACTCCAGATGCGAAAACTCTCTTTCCAGCTCTTGCACCTAATAGGTTATATATGGCCATATTAAAGAATTAAACAAACTAATATGAATACTTAAAATGGCCCACCCCCTCTCCTTCATGCATTGTGTGTGCAAATACCCTTTCCCTAATAGAGGGTGATATGATAAGCTCCATCTCAGCATAAGGTGCATCTATCATGAGATTATCAATATTAAGAGTAGCTTGTAAAACTGTTCGAACTTGATGATGCACTGGCCCGCCTGTCCGAGCAAGCATCATAGGATTAGCTGTTCCTCAAACGAATCTCAAGAGATTCCTAAACTGATCTTGTTGTGGCAATGCCATTGTTATGTGACGAAGATGTACCTTCTGAAAAACACAACAATCAATAAATGCAAAAATGAAAGTCTAATCAACAAAAAAAAAATCATAAATAAGTCATTTTTTTACCAATTTTGTTGCCTTACAATGTACGTACATGATAAGTTATTAAAGAAATCTAAGATACTGTATGTAGCAAACCGGAAAATTTTTCAATTTAAGAATTTTTATTTTAATATTGCACGTTTCAGTATGGCTTACCTAGATGAATTCTCAATGGTCATAGGATTCTTCATCGACCTGGTCTAGTCAATGATAATATTTAAAATTTAATGAACTGTAACGAAATAAATGAATTAAGAATTAAAGCCCCAAAAAAATTCATATGAGCCGACTTCAATTATTCAATTTGAACTTATGCCCAATTTATTAAAATCAATTTTTGCAGCTAAATTGTTTAACGTATATTGATATTCAAATCAAACGAATCATTAATAAATTTAATTTCCAAATTTTAGGGACGAAATTCCTAATTTATTTAACGTGATCGAAATTTTGATTTCAAGATTTCGCCCAATTTAGTGCCAGCTCACAAACCATTTCTATTTGAAAGTAGTAATGATTTTATGAAAATGAATAGTGGAGATTTGTACAGTTATAAAATATATAGATGCGATTATTTTGACCAGATTGTGTTTTTAAATAAAAATGGTTTGTAAAGGGGGGTTAATATGATTAAATTTTAAAACATAAATTAATTAAACCAAATTATTATTAATGAAATCTGATTATTTTTTAAAAACAAAATTAATTTCGATCTAATTTTAATAGTTCAATTTGACAATGTCAACAACGAGGTCTTGCCACGAATTGGAAATGAAAAGGAAGGAGAAGGTTGAGGAAGAAAAAGGAAACACTACACTGAAATTCAATTTGAGTAGCTATGATGCAGCGTCATTTTGGCAACTTTTTTTTTTTACTTATTAAGTTGTAATAATGAGAAACACGTTTTATCCTTTTGGCTGTTGTATACACGAATCAGGACAGAGAAAGTTAGGATATTTTCTTGATTTTAGAAATGGGATCCTCCATTCTGTCAAATTAGTGCAATCTCCCGTTACACGAAAGCTAAGGCATCCATTCCTCAGTCGCTAGTTCATTGGGCTCACTCATCGACTGATAATGCCACTGGGGAGGATTTAAGCTAGATTCAAGCTCAATTTCCAGAGTTTGAACCTTGGGGATAAGGTTCAATTCAAGAGGGGACTGGCAGCAACCGGGACTTGCCAAAATTAGAAAAGAAAAGGAAGGAGGGGCTAGAGGAGGAAGAAGGAAACGGCTAGCTAAAATTCAATTTCAATAGCTATGATACGGTGTCCTTTTGCCAACTTTGCTTTTACTTATTAAGTTGTAATAATAGGAAACACGTTTTACCCCTTTTGGCTGTTATATATACTCGAATAAGGAGAGATGGAGTGAGGATATTTTTCTTGATTTCAGAAATGGAATCCTCCCTTCTCATCTCCGCTAAATAGAAAACTCTTTCATCTCCTGAATTTCTTCTTTCTCGTTTCCCAATTTTTCTATGAAAAACTCATCTTCTTGTTAAGGAGCTAAAATTCTGACCTGGATTGCCAACTTGTTCTCCACATATGCAACCCAAAATTCCCCCCATTTTCACCGCGCCCCACCGGGGAAAAGTTCAAATGTCATGAATAACCCCACCCGACCACACCGCCACCCCACATTTTCAGAACCACAACCCCCACCTAACAAATTCGTTCCTCTCTCCCCTCCTCCTCCTCTCTCTCTCTGGCTCAGCCACCTAAAACAACGGCCGGCGAAGCTAATTGGATGACGGAGAGCTTATTTGCACCCTCCTTGTGTGACAGAAAACCCCCCAAATTCCCCCTTCTCTCTCTCGCGTCGGCGACGCTGATCGGACCCAGGAGAAGCCCACCTGTACAGCTCTTTTTGTGACGGAAAACCCATGACCCAATTGCGAATCCCTCTCATGCTTATCTCCAGGCAAGTTTCCGTTCCCTTTTTTGCCTGTTATTGACCCAATTTCTGTTTGGTTAATATTTTGTAATGGTAAATTTCCTTCTGTTGCAGCTCATTCCACTGCCCAAGCCGCGACATTGGTGTCCCAGCGGCGACATTGAGTTCCCCTCCATTTACTAGGAGAACTCTCTCCCCTTTTTAAGTAAACCTCTAGTACATTTACAGATTACA
>CAVNYN010201672.1:0-32166 GCA_963692815.1 Nyctanthes arbor-tristis
AGCTACAAAATCCTGACAATTGCTAGGCGATTTTTACAGCAGTGGCGTGACGCTCATTTACCCAGTCATGGCTTGAATTTCCAAACTCGAGCAGTAGAATATGAACGCTAGAAACCACCCTCAACTGGTGTCTATAAATTAAATGTTGACGCCGCCACCGATGTCAACCTTGGTAAGGCTGGTATTGGGATTGTTGTGAGAGCTGAATATAGGACTTTTGTGGCTGCTAGAAGTGTCCTGTTACCGAGGATTTCTGATTCTCTTATTGCAGAAGCATTAGGATTTAGGAGTTAGAGAGGCTATCAATTGGGCTAAGGTACGCTTTACACAAGTGAGCATAATTGAGTTGGATGCTCTCATAGTATCTAATGCTATTCTTAAGGAAGAACATGACAGCTCTTACTTTGGATTGATTATTGATGATTGCGGACATCTTGCCAATGACTCGATCAACCTTCGGTTTGCATGGTTTCGTCGTTCAACGAACAAAGTTGCTCACATGCTTGTTAAGTTTTCGTTGTCTATTTCTAATCAACATGAATGTTGTATTTTCCTCTTACTTTTATCTCCGATATATTCTTTGATGATTTATTGAATGAATAGGCTCATTCTCTTCACACACGCACAAGATCTCCCTATTCTAATTGATTATTTGTCTCTGTAATTTTTGTTATTTCACGTCAATCCACTCTAAATTGAATATCTTTTTAAAGCAAAAAATTCACAAATGCAGTCTTCGAATCTTCATCTTCTATTTGTCATCTGCCATTGGTTGGTTCTGATATGCAAATCCCCCCCCCCTAAATCTGCTCACTCGCTTCTCTCCTCTCTTTCTACCTTGTGAATTTTCCCTGTGAATGTATCATGTGAATATTCCCTGTGAATTTTTAGACTCAATATCCAGAATTAACTAATTATTAGGCAAAATGGAGAGCAGCTACCAGTGAGAGGCGGTATCAAAATCGGAACGGGATCGAATTCTCAAAGCACTTCTAAAACCGATTGGCTCTACCTTACCGGACAGTTGGTTTTTCTGGCATTGGATTGGTCCTTTTAGACTGGCTAGATGATTATGATTTTTTTTAGTGTGAGTTTTTTTTTTTTTTTTAATTTTTTGTGGGTCTATTAGATTGTGGCAAGATGCAGAGAATAGGATGCTAATTCGTTGAAGGTCTGTCGATTCATTGGTTGCATTTTTTTGATAACCTTTCACAAAGACGATAATTTGGAGATATATGTTTCCATACCGATTGTTGTTCTGTCTTCTTTCCAAGCTAGCAAGTGAGGAAAAAAAATAAAATACAATAAAATAAAAAAGAAAAAGAAAGAAAGAAATCCAGTAAATTTTCCTTCTAAAGATAAGAATTCATTGATTTTTTTTTTTTTTTTATAGATCACTCCCGGTAAATTGGCCATCATTAGCAACTAAATTTCACAGTATTCATTCATAAAAATTATTTAAGAACATATAACACCGACTATATCAATTTCTAAAGCCACATATGGAGGCTTGTAAGAAGAGAAACTAGCAATAGTTCTCCAAGGTGGCATGAAAAGAAAATTTAGAAATCAAAAATAGTCAAAAGATAAATGGAAATCTCTTTTATGTGCGAATCCGTGCATTTTGATTGAAAATCACTAAATATTTGACGTTTCAAAAAATAATTTTACTCATGTCTAACGTGTGTTAGAATTTAGAAATATTTTGCAGAAAGGTATTAGTATACATTTTTGAGCTCTAGTAATTTAACTTTACATCAATTAACAACCGAAGATGCCGTTAATTGGCAATTTATCAAAAGGAAAAGGATAATAATCTTAAATAAAGATAAAGAAAATTTGAAAGTTAAATAGAACACGATAGTAAAATTAAATAAGTAATTCCTTTTTATCAAGCTTCCAGCATTCCATTATGATGCCTGGGTTTTATTAATCATATTAGAAAGTTTTTAATGACATAATAGTAGTAACTGATTACTCCCTCCGTCCCAAAAAAAATTCCTCATTTTATTTTTTATTCGTTTCAAATTATATTCTCCTTTCCTAAATTAATTTTTTAGTTTTCTAATATACCTTCATTTATTGTGTATAGTAATCAACACTAAAGAACAATTAAAGTGAAATATTGAATAAATCAAAAAGTATATTAGGAAATATATTGTTAAATTGTACATTTCCAATAACATTAAATGATGTTTTCTTAATTTATGTAAAAAATAAAAGGAGAATATCTTTTTGGGATAGAAGAGTAATTGTTTTGGTGAGTAGTTTGTTAACATTGAGGGCTTGATATGTACGCTGGTTTTGTTTACAAATACTGAGTATATATAACCATATTAAAATGGAAAAACTAAATACTCACTCCTTCTCAAAAAGATAGTTCAGTATTCTATTTTAAGCTATCCCAAAAAGATAGTCCAGTTGCTATATTAAGTTTACATTTAATTTTTTATTTCCATGTTTACCTCTATTTAATTATTATCTTGATACATACAAATTATAGGGAATTTAAGGCGTTCACACTGTAAACAATTATATCATTAATTAGGCATAAGGGTTAAAATTGAAAGAAAACCTATAAAATTAATGTTCTATCTTTTTAGGACGGAGGGAGTAAGTATTAACATTAATCAATAGTTCAACGGTTTGTGTATGGGTATCGAGTATAACAACATTAGTAACATTATTATTGTTATTATTATTATTATTATTATTTTTTTTTTTTGTAAAATAAGCATTGATACAAGCTATCATGAATTGAAGTACTGGAAGACTATTTTTTGTTGTTGTTTTTATGAGTTTACCATTACTATTTCTCATTTTCTAATTGATTATCTCTTTTACAATATGACTTTCCGTGTAACTTGCGGGTATAGAGCATTAGTATTCGAGTAAAATATCTTTTCCTAAGTAGAAGATGACAAAAATAATCTCATGTATGTGGGGGAAACTAGGAAATGACAAAAATAATCTCATATACGTGGAGAAAACCTACACACAATTAATCTATATATATATGTGGGGGTTTACACAATTTTCCAAATAATCTCCCACCTTGTATACGTATGGTGGGAAATCGGAACGGTGGGAAATGAGTCTTATATTTAATTTTTGTTACTTTTACAATTCTCACCAATAATTGTTCGTACTTCATTCAATTGAGCCCAAATTATTACAGCATTTAAAGCCGATTACTAGCAAACAATAGCTAATTCAGTTTCAGTAAACTCGTTACCAGCTTTTTCAACAATTTTTCCTTCCTAATTGAAGTAGTTGCGGCATAACTTCAAAGTATAGATAGACACTCTTTTTTATCAATGGATTGCGTGTGGATTTTCTAATATGTATAGTTTGTGCCATCAAGAATAGGAGGACGATGAAATTCACTAATAACAGATGAACTCATATTTAGACAATTGGATCTCACTTTCTAGAAGTGAACCTGCTTTAATACCAATTGAAAATATAAGATTGTCCGAATAAACCTAAGTCGAATTTGTCTTGATTGGTTGTCAATTTGTTATGATATAAAGCGTGAAGCTAAGTATGTCTAGTTCTTTAGTAGAAAGTAAATAATTAACACATTAATTTAATCAACTCCCTTGATTTTGAACTTTTAATATGTGAATCAATCACTCCGGTGATCGTCTTTCCTACCACTTCTTCTCTGCTCAAGTTTCATAACAACGAAACAAGGTGAAGACAACAAACGAACGAACGAACAAATATCTAGATGAACTGGTCAAAACATTGAGTTTCATGTAACCCTTAACCTAGCTAGTTAAGTCATACAGGGAAACAAATATCATGTGAAGAAAGAATACTAACACAATGAGAGAATTACATCCTATGAAACATGATTCCTTTCTTGTGCGGAAATCTTTTCCAAAACATAGTTTAACAAAATAGGGGATTAAACATATTATATATGGTAAGCATATCTAGAGAATCTCTGCAATGAAAGAGGCACGGCACTGTTTAAAGAGACTGTCAGGGTGTAGAGAAAATTTGGGAGATTAGAAAAAAATTGTACGGGAACAAGTGAAAAGGCAGGATTTTAGTGAGTGATGATGAATTCTGTGCTTATAACTCATAAACTACTTAGAACATCTACATTGGTAGTGTTAAATTAGGTTGTTAATAAAGTTGTTAGTTAATAACTCAAAAAATTATCCACATTGATGGTGTTAAATTATAAGTTGTTAAAAGAATCTATTTCAGTTGATTGTTAAAATTGTTGTTTAACAATTTTGCTGTCAATGAGGCCTTAGCCTATTTGATTAAAGTGCTAATGTTGATGCCCTAGGACGTAAAAGTCTCAAGTTCGATTCTCCCATGTTGAAGTTTATTTACATTTTATACGTAGTTTGTAGTATCCTGTAGAGAACACAGGAGCTTGTTTTTTATAGTCTCATGTATAGGGGTTTGTATTATTGAATAATTTCTGTGCGCTGTGTTTCAGAAGGATATATATCTATATGCGCTTATACTACCATTATATAAGGGTTTGTATTATTGATTGATTTCTGTGTGTTGTGTTTCAAAAGGATATACATATATGCACTTGTACTGCCATAATACGAATTATAATTGTACTTTCAAAAAAAAATGCCAGAATTTAATATTTTTGAAAAATTCTTTTTTATTTCCTTAATAAAGTTTGATTAATAACTTTTGAAAATAATGAGACCTATTTGGACTTGAGTAGATTTTAGTGAGTTTATTTAACATATCCAATATAACACTTTAATATTTGTTAAATTTAACTTGTATATGTGACATTTAATAACAATTTAAAATGAACTTGGATGTTGCTACCAAGATGGCTTTACTCAGACCCTGTTAGTAATATTTCTATCTTAAAATAAAAATAGATTTTTTGAAATTGAGCAGTGGAGGTTCGTGTAGCATTAACAGGTCCTACTAGATATGAGATGTGATTAGTTTAGATAAATTCTATTTTGAATTAGAATTTATTAGCTACTTGTGCTTAGTTTCAATTTAATACTAAATACAATTTAATTCCACTGAATTTAAGGCAACTTGACTCTACACTCCTGCATTTGAAATGATATAACTCGCATGAAGACCATTTTCGGACAGACTCACCACGCACAGTATAGTCAATTTTCGTGACATTGTCTGTCTTAATTTTACTGTAACATGTGATCATGTATATAGTGTGCTTTGCAGTGCTTGGACCCTAGATAATTATTGCACTGGACTGCGCACCATTTCTTTTTATAGTTATTATAAATAGCACTAAAATTTATATTTAACTAAGTTTATTAAAAAAGTCACATTAAATTAAATAGCCACATATGAAAATTAAAAAGTCACATGTCAAAATAAAAAAAATCACATATAGAATAACCAATAAACTAAAAAGTCACATTAAATTAAAAAGTCCATAAATGAGCTCCAAAAAAATACAAGTAAAGAAATTGTGAAAGTCAAATTCATTTAACTATTTGATAAAAAATATCATATATATAGTAATCGATAATTAAAAAATCACCTTGAATTAAAAAGTCGCACATAAAAATTGAAGAGTCACATTTATATAACTATTTAATAAAAAAGTCACATATATAATATTCATATAATAATTGTTAATTAAAAAATAACACTGAATTAAAAATTCTATGTAATAAAATTTAAAAGCCACATTTGTATAACCAAAAGTCACATCTATGATGTATTAAAAAATAAAATTCCACATTTATGTCACTTATATAGTAACTAATAATTAAAAAATCACATTGAATTACAAAGTTATATATAGAAAAAATTGAAAAGTCACATTTATGTAATTATTTAATAAAAAGTCATATATTAATCAATATGTGACTTTTTTAAAGGAAAAGTCAAACAGCACGCGATTTTTATGTAAACGTAGGATATTAATGTCTATATGACTTTTTAAAAATCACATGATCTCTCCAATGTAATAATGTTCACACTATATATTTAGTAAGTTATTATTATATATTTTAAAAAAGAATGAGAGAGAAATTTATTGATTGGATAAATTTAGACATTGTCATTTAATGTGCCAAATAAGATTTTTTTTGCAATTATTATAATATTCTTTGACTTTCACAATGCATTGGAGATGCTCCAAATTACATATAGAGTAAATGTGAAATAATAATTATTCGACTTTTTAAAACAACATGTTACATGGCATGCTATTTTTGTGTAAATATAGAATTTTAAATTGTATACAACTTTTTAAGAAAAGTTACATGGAATGTGACTTTTTAAAACAGACTCTAAGTCACGTATGATGTAAATGTCAAATAATTATTATGTGACTTTTTAAAACAAAAAGTTACACAACACGAGATTTGTCCGTAAAGCTATGATATTAGTTTATATGTGACTTTTTAATTGAAAATGTCACATGAAACCGATGAAATGAGACTTTTTACAATTGACTTTGAGCCACGTATATAGTAAATGTTAAACACCCATTATGAGACTTGTTAAAACAAAATGTTACCCGCTGCCCAATATTTGTGTAAGTTTATGATTTTAATCTATATTTGACTTTTTAATTGATAAAGTTAGATAGAACGTGATTTTTTATAACCAACTCTAAATCACTTTTGTAGTAAATGTCAAGTAATCATTATACGGTTTTTTTTAAACAAATTTTTTGTGTAAATCTATAATTTTAATTTCTTGTAACTTTTTAACTGAAAAGTTATGGGGAACGTGATTTTTTACAACTAACTCTTTATTCAAGTTTGTAGTAAATGCTAAATAATTATTATTCGACTTTATTTTTGTCTTAATTAAAAAAATGTGAAAATTCTGAATCATTAATTATTTTCTATAGATAGAAAAAATAGAAATGCTAATAAAATAGGCCACGTAGGCCGCATGCCTTTGGAAAGGGTGAGGATATGTGTTGCATTCTCTGACATATTATCCTGCATTTTCTAATATTATGGCCGTGCCTTAGTGGTCTTTGCCGTAAGGTCACTGAAAAATTTCTTTTGACCGTAATTTTCAAATTCAAATGTAATTGTAGGGTGATTTTCTAAATCGCCCTATATATTTGCTACACGGATTTTGAGCCCAAAGCCCATGTATACGCATATTTGCTGTGTGGATATTGAGCCAAAGGCCAATCTATATAACTAAATTAAGGCCCATATATAAGTGATATGTGGTATCGGGTTTTTTTAGATAAAAACCCCCTTTCATAGGAAATTTGAAAAATATCTTACTTTTGAGACTATTTGTAAATATACCCTATTTCATTACAAAAGTACCCTAAACCAATTTTATTAAATTTAATTTTTATTAATTCAACTTTAATTATTATTATCATTATAATTATTATTAAGTAACAAAACACCTAAAACTCAAAAACATAAAGCCATAAAAAAAACTCAGACCAAAAAAAAAAAAAAAAGAAAAATACTGCAACAAAATATAGTAATAAAAACATAAAAAACCGAAAAAAAAAACATTGTAAAAGAAATCAAATTTAGTAACAAAACACCTAAAACTCAAAAACACTGTAAGAACAAACCAAAAAATCAAATTTAATAAGGAACACCCAAAACTCATTGAAAAACGTGGTATCAAAAAGAAAAAAGACCGTAGTAACATGATAATGAAAAATAGTAACAAGCACCGAGTAAAAAAAAAAAATCAACACCACAAGAATTGAAAAAAAAAATCTCTGGAAAAGTACATGGTAACAGAACAAGAGTTGTAAAAAAAATAAAAATAAAACAAATCGGTAACAAAGAAAAATGAGGTAACATAAACGAAAAAGTAACAAAGCAAATTGAACCCACCAAAAAAAAAAGAGGGGGGTAACAAAAAATATCAATTAAATAGTAATAGAGGCACAGTTCTACGCAATCTACGAGGTAATAGCGCTAGTAAACTGCAGCGGTACCTGGCGGATGGTCGCACTATATTATGAAAGTTGTGGCGTCGACTGCTGGTGACGGAGGGAATATGAGATAGATGTGACAGCTATTGGTGGTGGTGGTGGTGGTGGTGGTGGTGGTGGTGGATGAGGGGCGGAGTGGTGTCAGAGGGTTGGAGTGAAAGCGGACGAATTGGGAATGGGAATGGTGGCGGCCAAATGAGTCATTTTGTATTTCAGCACCTATTAGACAATTCAATGTGCATATACCATTTTATATTCACTGGAGCGGCCTTTAAAAACCATCCATCCCAAATCTTGATACCGTAGGGCACCTATTCATCATTAATCTCTCAAAAAAATAAAAAATAAAAAAGAAAAATTCTTCAAATGTTCAAATTTTCTAATAAACTATTGAATGATAGGTAAAACATAGCAGTGATTGATGGGGGAAACGGGATGGCTTGTATGATGCTGGTGACAGTGCTTGATGGTGGCTGCGGCGGCGGCTTGAAGTCGAGTGACAATGGCAGTGGGCGGTCACGGTTGTTGCATAAGGATGAGGATGACGGGAATTTAAATAATTCAAATAATAAGATGATAGAAATTTAAATGATTAGGGTTGACTAGGTAATAACTTGATTTTAATAAGTTAATTAAAATATTAAAATGGATAATTATGTGAAAATAATTATTTTTTAAAATAATTTTAAAAAGAATAAATAATAAATAAGGTACAATTGGAAAAGGTAAATTTACAATATATTTTAGATTACGGGTAAATTTCATTGAGCGGAAGGCCCATATAGAGAATGGAGATGTAAGTTTGCTATATGGATATTGAGCAGAAGGCCCAGACATGTAAATGACTTAAAGCCCATGTACAAGCGAAGGGAGAAAAAAAATAACGAATGGAAAAGCCTATAAATAAGCGAAGGGAGAAAACGTGAAAGATGGAGATGCGGGGGATCGAACCCCGTGCCTCTCGCATGCAAAGCTCTTCCGATCTACCATTTGAGCTACATCCCCCATACGTCATTATTTTTAGAGTTTCATATTTCTTATTTAGCGTTTTAACCTTTTCCACTCCAAAGTAATATTTTATAGCCCCAAATATTATTTCAATTTATGAGTATTCTTTGTTTTAAATCCACTTGAGTTCTTTGATCATTATGTTTAATGATAAAATAAAAAATATGTATTATCATTTATCCCATGCTAAAAAGCTTCAAACTTTTAGTTATAATAGGAAAAAGCTACTTGTACACAGTAATTGACATATACAGATAAATATCATCATAAGAACATTGCAAAATGAACGCCAACAATCTTCAAGTGAAATCAAGACACAAGAAACCTAAGATGTAGCTAAAATTACATGATCCAACTAGTTCACAGAACCAAACAATAATAGACATTGAAAGTTGAAACCCGTTACTAATACTCTAGAATTTAGCCTGGAGCTGATCGATAATGCTCGAGTCAACTTGGAATGCCTTGGCAAGAATATCACTACTAATATCGGGTTTCGATCCAAAAACTGTATTTGCAACAGGTTCTTCCGATCTTACTCCAGGATTCTGACTGCTCAATCCAGAAATAGCCACAACATTTACCTTTCCTACGTTCTGCTGGAAGTGAACAAGTCCCACTGGAAAAACAAACACATCCCCCTTTTGAAGTACCTTGGTGATTTGGGTGTTGCCAGGATTGGATGTGATGAAACCAACTTTGAGGGTTCCTTCAATAACTATTAGGATCTCAGTGGCTCGGGGGTGAGTGTGAGGAGGGATGACTCCCCATGGGGCAATATCAATACGTGCCATTGAGATGCCAAGAGTGTTTAGTCCTGGTAATTGAGCCACGGTCACTGGAGTCACGGCCGAGCCAAAAGGGTTTGCCGTATTACCGGGTAAGTGGAGTCCACTGAAGGAGAAGTCACTGGCTTGAACGCTTGCCGGGTTCTTGCATGCCAGGCCATTAACTCTAGCTGGAAAGAAGCAAAACACAGTTATTTATAATTTTCATCAAATTTTGCATGTAGGAATGTTTTCTTGTCTTGAATTTGTAAGCAAGTGAGCAACAGAAACTATAAAATCCCGATGAATGTTTGTTAATTACCTGAACTGGTTGGATCAGCAACACAGAAATCTTGCAAAGGTGAAGGCTCAAACGCAAAACAAAGGCAGGAGAATGTGAGCACTACCAAAGTAAGTAGTAGAACTTGTTTTGCCATTTCAGCTCAATCAAAAGATCAAGAAAACGAAAAAAGAATATGAAGCGAAAAGCAGGAATTCTAAGTGATGATGAATAACCTGCTCATAAGCTACTTATTTATGGAGGCTCAAGAAACTTCTTAAAGTACACAAAAAACATCCTAGCATCCGAAGACTTTTTCTTACCATAATAGTGTCTGAAATATGCCGTCCTTCCAGAGAGAATGCTCACAAGCTTGCTAACTAAAGATTACAAAGATTTTTTTTAATTGATATCAGAAAACAATGCACATCCTCGGCTTATAGTCAAGAAATGGTTACAGATGAATTTGAATGCGTCAAATCTTTCCCGTTGATGATTTTAAATTAGAGTTCTAAGTGTTTAACATTATATGGACTGTTAACATGGATTATATCTCCTGATACCATGCTCAAATATTATAGTCATTTGATTTAGTAAGGTTATAAATATATTAACTCTGTAGACTAATTCAACTCAGTAAATCGGCAAAAAGATTCTATTAGAGAATTTTGATCTGACAGTAAGAGACAAATTAAATCATTAAAATAGATAAGAAAACCTTTTGACAGGACATGAAACTATGGGTATAAGACTTAGTCATCTTTGAAGATTTCTTTAGATTAGGAAGAATGCAGAGAAATCCTTTTAGCTAGGAAAGGACAATAAGAATTGCTTCATGACCTTCTATAAATAAGTTGCATGGCTGCATTATCCTTCACCACTCGATACTCGCAACTCTCACTCTTCTTTCCATTCATTCGAGATCTTAATCCTCACTGATCCCTTAATTAATTAGGCTAAAATGGCTAAACTCGTTCTACTTTCTAGCATGGTAGCTCTCACTTTCTGCCGTATTGCCTTTGCATTTGAGCCTTCACCGTTGCAAGATTTCTGTGTTGCAGATCCAAATGGCTCAGGTAATTATGAACAAAATTGATCACAAGAGGAAAAAAAATGGAAAATGGAGTATATTAAAAGGTGTTCATGTTTTGCGAACAGAACTTAAGCGAACTTTTTGTGTGTTTACTTTCAGCTAGAGTGAATGGCCTGGCATGCAAGAACCCAGCTAGTGTTCAAGCCAAGGATTTCTCCTTCAGTGGACTGCATTTACCTGGTAATACGGCGAATCCTTTTGGCTCGGCAGTGACTCCAGTGACTGTGGCTCAATTACCAGGACTCAACACTCTTGGCATCTCCATGGTTCGCATTGATATCACTCCGTGGGGAGTCATCCCTCCTCACACTCACCCCCGAGCCACCGAAATCCTAACTGTTCTTGAGGGAACCCTCAAAGTTGGTTTCATCACCTCCACTCCCAGCAACACCCAAATCACCAAGGTACTTGAAAAGGGAGATGTTTTTGTTTTTCCGGTGGGACTTGTTCACTTCCAGCAAAATGTTGGCAAGGTAAATGTTGTGGCCATTTCTGCATTAAGCAGTCAGAATCCAGGTGTGATATCTATTGCAAATACAGTTTTTGGATCGAAACCTGATATCAGCGGTGATATTCTTGCCAAGGCATTCCAAGTTGACTCGAGCATTATTAATCAGCTCCAGGCTAAATTCTAGAGCAGCAGCAACAAAAAATGAGAATCACTGTAACATCAGAGAGTAGTTGATAGCTTGCTGCTACTGTTTCATTTTGTCTGTTTCCCAATTTCCATTGTTCTTTGTTTGTTTTTCCTTTTTCTTGTTATTTTTTCTCGTTAGTAAACTTTCACGTTTCAATGGTTAGTTGCTATTCATCTGTGAATTGCATCATCTATAAGTCCATACTTTGTGCCTCAGACAACAGTTGTCCTTGCCTGAAGCATCTATTTGGTATCCCCAACTTAAAAAAGACATTAGCATCATACATCAGTGAAAATCTGAGCAAAAAACCATTGCTTTTAAGACACTTAGCCCAGAAAGAACACGAATAAGTACAAAGTGCTTCTCTCCTTTATCTCTGTTCTACCTCTGTAGTGGAAAATATCATTCCCAAATTTGGTAATAGGTCCAAATTACAAAAGTTCATATCAACTAGCAGTAAATAACAGGAAAAGGCAACAATAAATAATTGCTGTAAAAGCAGAAATCGGACAATCCAATATCTTACAGTGAAATTGTGACAGCAGCTTAAAGTACTCAACCCTTCTACCTACTAATGTAATTTGGGGGAAAAAGAATATTTGGCAGGCTTATTTAATTTCCATGTCCATTTATCAAATGTTGAAAAGTGAAAACTTGGGCAAGAACAAAAAAAAAAAAATGGCAAGGAAATGAGAATGAGAAAGCAATTCCAGCAATAGTTGGATAGTTTAGAAGCATTTTCTGTGAACAATTGAAGGTCCCGACTCATCGTACTCTGCTTTTGCTATCCACATCTGCAGTCATAGATACAAGTCTCTCATCAGAAATCATTAACTTCTTACACATGTTAAAATGATCACACATTCATAGTCCTTAACCCTTTGGTTAGCAGAAAGAAAGCAAACCTAGAGTATAAATAAAGCAGACAGGATTTTGTTAAGTATACCTGCTGGAATGTGCTTAGGGATGCCAAAATAGAACCTCCAATCCAAACACTGTACTTCCTCTCTGGTGGAGCCACCACCTTAATCTTCATGCTACTTGGAGCTAGGGCAGTAATCTCCTTGCTCATCCTGTCTGCAATACCAGAAAACATTGTTGAGCCACCACTGAGAACAATGTTGCCATACAAATCCTTCCTAATATCCACGTCGCACTTCATGATAGAATTATATGTAGTTTCATGGATTCCAGAAGATTCCATTCCAATCATAGAAGGCTGGAATAGGACTTCTGGGCAGCGGAACCGCTCGGCACCAATAGTGATCACCTGTCCATCAGGCAATTCATAGTTTTTCTCCACAGAAGAGCCGGTGTTTGCTGTTTGTAGCTCTTGCTCATAATCAAGTGCAATGTAGGAAAGCTTCTCTTTTATATCCCTTACAATTTCACGCTCAGCAGTTGTGGTGAAAGAGTAGCCTCTCTCTGTCAATATCTTCATGAGGTTATCAGTAAGATCACGCCCAGCGAGATCCAGACGAAGGATTGCATGCGGGAGTGCATAACCTTCATATATGGGGACCGTATGACTGACACCATCCCCAGAGTCGAGAACAATACCTGTCAAGAACAAAAGTAAAGCTCATTTATCTGATATATAAACAACATAAATGCAACACCAGCTCTATAGCTTAAAGTGTATACACATTCCAAAAGATATTATTCATTGCATTTATTTTCTTGAGGGAAGGTATGTGCTTGAGATTAGTTTGATGCCCAGACTCAATACGTTTTTGTCCTTTCCACAAGGCCAAAACCTTCTTGTTTTGTAGTAGTAATTAAAAGAGATAATATGTAATAGCGAACTTACCAGTTGTACGACCACTGGCATAAAGGGAAAGAACAGCCTGAATGGCCACATACATGGCAGGAGTATTGAAGGTTTCAAACATGATTTGAGTCATTTTTTCACGATTTGCCTTGGGGTTAAGGGGAGCTTCTGTCAGCAGAATTGGGTGTTCCTCTGGAGCAACACGAAGTTCATTATAGAAGGTGTGATGCCAAATCTTCTCCATATCATCCCAATTGTTGACAATTCCATGCTCAATAGGGTACTTGAGAGTTAAAATACCTCTCTTCGATTGAGCCTCATCACCTACATATGCATCTTTTTGGCCCATGCCAACCATTACACCAGTGTGACGAGGGCGCCCCACAATGCTGGGGAAAACAGCCCTTGGAGCATCATCTCCAGCAAAACCAGCCTGACAATTTTAGATGATAATGAATTAGTGCACACAACTCTTTCTTCTCATTTCATGAAGCATCTCATAATTCTAAAAGAAAAGAATATTGGCATTTGGATTTTAGGTGACTACCTTGACCATTCCTGTTCCATTGTCACATACAAGGGGCTGAATGTCCTCACCGTCTGCCATCTCTTAATGAACTCTGAAGAGGGAAAAGGGAACATTTTTTTTTTTTTAGTCTTTATCCAGATAAGAACTACGGATTTGATAACGTGCCAAAGAAAACAGAAGATCCAGTAACCAGCATTTCTTAAAATTTGTATCAATCTGAGACCGGTGACCATCATAAGAATAAGAGCACGTTGATCAAATCCTTCTGCAAGTGTATTCACAGTAAAGATATCATATATGTATCACATTCCTTTATGAACCAGACATGACAATCATCCAGAAACAGATCTTGCATAGGAAAGTACTTCAACATTTCCTGAAGCGGAACATCAAAAACTAATGAATATATGACTATATGGTTGCAAGATATATTACCTAACTTAACCACTTCAGGTGAACACAGATCAATTAAAAGAATACAGAAATTAGTATATATTCAAATTGTCATACTCATTATGTGATCCCAATGCAAAGTACCCATTATCTAATCATGGATCAAGATTCACTAAAATCATCAAAAGATGGATACATCACAATAAGAACAAACAGAAATCCATTCTTTATCCAAGTTCATCAACAATGAAAGAAAGATCAGATCTTTTAAGGGGAAAAGGAAAGTTACAGAAAATTCAGGATTGCACCTTTGAGGCTTTCTTGAAATGGGTTGCTCAACGAGTGTAAAGAAACCCGTCCAGTTTAGGCTGAGGTACCCGCCCTAATGTTTGAAACAAGGAAAATGAGAGTGAAGCGTGCGATAATCCAGCTTAAATGAAGCTCAAATAGATAGTCGCGAAGATCATGGCCGTTGGTTGTTATCATTTACATCACAGCATTACACAGCTGGATCACTTTTACAGTACACTTCTTCTGAATAGACAGATGTATCCCTCTCTTCTTTATGAAAGAAGCTGAGCTACAAGGGTCCACAGAGAAAAAAGGGGAGGGCAAATTAGGGAAAGAGAGGAAGAAAAAATGAAAAAAATTCTGCAACTTTTTCTCTAAACCCAACAATCTGGAGATGATGACGCAGGATTTGCCGTCCACTCAAAACGTGCCCAAGTTGAACGCTTCATTCGGTCACCCTTCCACCTTTATCGCTCTGTCCTAACGTGCCTTGCACTAACACCCAACAAGAAGTTTTTCCAATTTTTTTTTTTTTTTTGGAAAGTATCACCCGGCAAGAAGTTTTGAAGCGTGAAGCACGATTTTTATTTTCCTTTTTCCCCTTTCTAATTGGGAAAAATTTCAAATTTCTAATCTAATAATAATAGTATAATACCCTAACATAAGAGTAATATTTAAAAACTTTTGAAGGTTTTGTTTATAGAGCCTCCCATCTTAAGTTATCTATATGAATAGACGTTATAGATAAGTTTAAAATACAAACATTCGAAAAGTTTTTGAAGATTTTTTACTCCAAAAGTACAACACATTTTAAAAATCATCTCTCATCACGTGTGCATTTGACGGAGGAGATCGTAACTACAACACTTTTGATATATGAAAAGTGATACATTTTGATATAATAAGTACCAATTAATTAAACTCACACATCTACTTATCAGTTTCTTAATTGCCTCCGGTAAGAGTAAGATTAATGTAGGCGAGAAAAAATCAATAAGAAAAAACTTATTTTCAAATAATGTATATGGAATAGGAATTGGACACTTGGCGTCATTTTGTTAGATTGAAAAGTTGGTGGGACATGCTTAATGGAGTGGAAAGGGAGACCCCCAAAAAAAAATTAATAATAATAGTATTTTACACCTTAAATTCATTACATTATTTGAGTTTTTTCTTTTGTTGTGGGGGGGGGGGAGCCAACCCCACATTAATTGTGCTCTAATACTAAAAATACACTCAATGATGAACATAACTATATGATAATGTTCCAAAATTAAAAAAAAACATCCTTCTTGAATGTTAACACAGAGCAAGTCCTTCTACAGAGATACATAAGGAGTTTTACCTTCACGTAGCGCAACTCTAACAAAAGCAACCCCACAACAAGAAGTTTTATCTATCTTCTTAAAAAATTTCATCACAGAACTATGTGATGAAATATAATTATGATCTATCTTATCTATCATAATGATACACGTTATGATAAGCAAAATATAATTATTTAGAACGAATAATGGATATTTAATGAATACTTGAACGGTGTGATTCTATGATGCGATATCTTTACTATCAAACTTATTTGGTTGGTTACTAAATGTGAGTCTTGACCAATCACACCCATACATCGTTATTAGCAAGAAAATAGTATCTACAGAATAATGTTCTTAAAAGTTTCGAGTATTCTTACAAAATTACCATGATTTTGTTAGATAGCTGTGGTGTCTCTGTGTCGTCTGTGTGATGTGTTCCTGTAAAAGGGGAAAAAAAAAGTTTCGAGTATTCTAAGGGATGTTTATTCCGTTCTAAACACGCATTGAGTCCAAAAGTGTTTTAGAGAATTCAAGGCCATGCACTTACGTAAGTGATGATCACTTCGCACCACCGATAACGTGCTTTGCACGTGTTTTTTGTAACAATTGTGTAAATATTTATAATACACAATGAATGAACAATTCATTAATTAATGGAATCACATTCGTGTTTAAAATGTAATTTTTCATTTTATTTTTAAGTTTTGATCCATCCTTTGACGTTTGAATGAAATCTGAAATTTGTTAACATACCTGTAAGATGGTGGCTCGTTAGAGCAAACTAATCTTGAAATTCGTGTACTTATTATTAAAACTTAGGTTCTATCTTAAAAGGTCATGCACTTACATAAGTGATGATCACTTCGCACCACCGATAACGTGCTTTGCACGTGTTTTTTGTAACAATTGTGTAAATATTTATAATACACAATGAATGAACAATTCATTAATTAATGGAATCACATTCGTGTTTAAAATGTAATTTTTCATTTTATTTTTAAGTTTTGATCCATCCTTTGACGTTTGAATGAAATCTGAAATTTGTTAACATACCTGTAAGATGGTGGCTCGTTAGAGCAAACTAATCTTGAAATTCGTGTACTTATTATTAAAACTTAGGTTCTATCTTAAAAGGTCATGCACTTACATAAGTGATGATCACTTCGCACCACCGATAACGTGCTTTGCACGTGTTTTTTGTAACAATTGTGTAAATATTTATAATACACAATGAATGAACAATTCATTAATTAATGGAATCACATTCGTGTTTAAAATGTAATTTTTCATTTTATTTTTAAGTTTTGATCCATCCTTTGACGTTTGAATGAAATCTGAAATTTGTTAACATACCTGTAAGATGGTGGCTCGTTAGAGCAGACTAATCTTGAAATTCGTGTACTTATTATTAAAACTTAGGTTCTATCTTAAAAGGTCAACATGCATATTAAAAGTATCAATATTAAATGGTTGGTGGCTTGTTAGAGCAGACTAATCTTGAAACTCGTGTACTCATTATTAAAACTTAGGGTTTTATCTTAAAATATCAACATATTAAGAGCATCAATATTAAAAAGTCAACATGTTAAGTAGAGTAGTCCAAGCGCTTATATATTAATTATTTAGTCACTGTGAATTTATCCCTTAAATAAATTGCCCGTTTAAGCTTGACAAACTTTGATACCATATTAAAACTTGAGGTTCCATCTTAAAAAGTCAACATATTAGAAAAGTAATCCAAACACTCATATATTAGTTTATATTTTTATATTTAGTCAAGGCGGGATTTATCCTTAACAACAACTTCCAATCGCAACCTCCGAATCCGTGACTGAAAGGAAAAAGAAACAATAGATGGATATTATTTGCTTTACTTCGCTTTGATGGGCCCTTTTCTGCACTCTTTGCAAAGTGACTGAAAGCAGGAAGAAAGCCATAGACGAGAAATAATAGTGTTGTTTGTTAATCGTTATTGAAAAATTAATTGACGTTGAAGCAATAAGCGGGAGATTTCGGCTGAGCACGTATACATGGAAGAGCAGTAGTAAATTCTCTCCATGACAATTATAATTAAACTTTGCACAATATTTTAATGTGATTTTTGCAATTAATTAAAGCTAATTAAAATAATCTGGCAAAATTTAATTAAAATAAAAAACCAAGCAAAATTCATCAAAATAAATCTAATGTTGCACCAACAGCAATTATACCACTTCTTTTCCCCGTACAAGAAAAGCTACCAAAAAGATTTTGAGCTGTCACATATATATACTTATAAATTCTCGGGATTGGGTGAAACTAAGCTCTCCAAGTACGTGATAGCATTGAAACCATTGTTGTAGCATGAGTAAACATTCATGTTGGAAAACCGACGAGCTTTGGGGTCGTACGTTGCAACCCTAGTTTGATCAACCTCCATCACAACCTTAGCGTCATTTGTTAAACCTAGTGGTCTCACGTCCAACGGCCTTGAGGAACGAACATAATCGTACAACTTGGTCCAAGATTCTTGTACGCCGTACTTCTCCATCACCCAAACGTCGGCATAGCCACGCTTATAGTGGACCAAACATAAAAATCCACTAAAAGCCCTTAAATCCAATTCACCACATTTTGCATCCCAATCAGGTTTTGGAACTTCCTTGAATGTTTCCTCGTACAAGTCGAAGTATATAATTGCCCAAGTGTCGTCGTCACTTCCGTCACGGCATATGAGCCAATGTGGAACTCCATTCACAACAGCACCTTGTTGATTCCTGAAATTTCTGAAAGGAAATCCCACCATGTAGTTGCAAGTACTAGTCCTACAGTCATAAACTGTCACTAGGGTTTCTTGATTCTGCAAATTTGGAACCTGGGCTACAGTTATGACTTTATATCCATCAGTTATTGCATCATATGCAATCCCATAAAGTCTTACGTAAGAATGTACACCATCATGTTTGTTCTGGTGGAGCCCTAAAATTTCCTTGAACTCTCTAGTTGAAGGGTTCCAGAGGAGATGAGTCATGTGATTCTTGTACAAGAGTACAAGTCCATCATAGGAAGCCACTACTTCAGGGTTCAGGGATTGGTCACTGAAAGGAAGATTTGCAGTGAGTTTCGTGAAGGTGTTGAAATCGAATGAATGAGAGATGATTTGTGGGATCGAGGGACGAACTTCGATGAAAATCAATCTGTGGAACATGAAGTTGTCCGTGTAATTGGCTCGTTCAAGATGCGCCTTGATAAATTCTGAACTTGAAATCAGTGCAAGCCAGGCTCTTTCAACTATTTTGAACCGAAACAGTGACTTAACAGGAAGTCGCGTGAGTATGTTAGAAATGATCTCTATGGGAATCCCCCGGGCTATGATCGTTTCAGCCATTGAGAAATATTTTTTTCAAGCTGGATGAGGTTTATACTTTTGTTAATAAGAGCACAGAGCCAGCTTGGGATTGATTTCTTTGAGGAAGCAAAATACAAAGAGAGTTGAATATATATATATATATATTGCTTAAAATCCAGCACAGGCTGACTTGTTGCTTGAAAGATGCTTATTCACTAAATCAAATAACTAAGAAGAGAAATGAAGGAGAATCTGAATGGGAAATGCAAATTTGGTAAAAAAATTATACTTGAAGTGAAATGTAGAAATTAATATATAATATGTTGAATTTGAATTTCGAAGTCAAGTTTAAACGAAGTCGACTTTCTCTTTTGTGGATTGTATATAATACTTATTCTAGTAATGTACATTATGCATATCTGTGAATTTAAAATTTATAAATTGACAATTTAATTAGCAAGCTTTTTAATTCTTATGCAACTACTTAAAAGGGTTTATAGTTAAATATGAGTGTATTCGTTTGTTTTGCATAAAAATGAGTGCGAAGCATTTGACTATCCAATCATTAATTAATTTCCTTGTAAATTTTGGAGAGTATGTGAAATATTTATGAATTATGAAATCAATATTGCATTGGTTAAGTTTCCATATATATTTTTCCAGATGAATCTAGTATTGTAGAACAAAAAATAAATTGATAATAGATTATGTTATTCACCATTAGTTTATCCCGAATTAAAATTGTAATTAGTGGGATTTTTCCATGCGACACCGATGAATTCTCCAAGTGAAACAAATAAGTTGAATGAAGAAACATCCTTGATGAAATTAACAAGACAGCTTCAAGACACGCATAAATGTGTCTTCCTTAAGATTTATGAACGAACTCGGGTTAGTAAATACACCTCCAAAATACAATGAGAGCTTAATATTAATGTACATACTATGCATGTCTGTAAATTTAAAACTTATAAATTGACAATTTAGTAACATTTTTAATATTTTGTCTATTTGTTTATTTTGCACATAAAATATGGGTGAAATACATTTGATGTTCCAGTGATTATATAACTTCCTCTGTAGCATTTGGAGATCAGTATGTGAAATATTTATGAAAATTAATATTCTATTGGTTAAGTTTCCCTGTATATATATATATATATATTTATTTAGAGGAATCTAGTATTGTAGAACAAAAAAGAAATTGATAACTAATAGATTATGTCGTTATTCACATATTTCGAAGTAAAATTGTTGGTGGGGGGTTTTTTGAATGTGGCACTGGATGAAGTCTCCAAGTGACACGAACAATTCAAAATCGAACAAAGTTGAATAAAGAATCATCTTTGTACAAATAAATAGGTCGGCGTCAAGACATTAAATACACCTTTTTTAAGACACTATGATCCCCACCGTATCTCAAGATATGCACTCAGATACGCAAATACGCCTTTAAGATACAATGAAACCTTAATGTTATTTGCATGGTGAATAATTTACATACGAAAACAACCCAAAGTCCCAAACACCAAGAATTTAAAATCTATATATACTCGAGCCTCATACAAGTTTGACAAAGCGTAAGCAATATTTATGGAAAAAGTACACGATATGAGATGTTAGATGCAAGAAACTTTTTGGTGAAAATGAAGGAGGAAATCACGGAACAATATCAAGTTTTCATCTTCTAATTAGTTGCGATGATTGAAGAATCAAATGACCTATTTATAGATTTGTAGACCATTCTTCCAAGATCAGTTCATATTTTCACTACCATCACAACTTATTAATTATACCAATAGTCAAAAAGTCATGTCTCTTTATAAGGGTTACATTCTTTGATAAAAAAGTCATGACTTCTGAGAGTTGCATCGTTTCATTTTCAATTCTTTTGAAAATGTTCCAACAAAAATTACCGGTACTTTGTTGGTTCAATGGACAAGCTGCATCTCCATGGATTAATAGAAAAGCAACCCTAATCAAAGAACTCTAATATTTTCATATCTCATCAAGCAGTTTCGTTTGAACAAAATAAAATCCAGGGGAAGCTTTTTATTTAATTCATTTAATTACGGTCTTACATAAATTCGAAATGCAAGCTTGTCATGAGATAATTTTCCTAAAAATTTCAAGTTGTCACGAGAGCTATATGTTCATTTTGTTCAAAACAAGCACTGAGTTTCGAAAGTGTTTTAGAGAATTTAAGTTTAGAATTATCATAGAATCGGTTTTACTTCACACTTACGTAGGTGATCTCTTGTAAAAACTAAGTCCCTACTCCTATACTGATGACACATGAATCATTGAAAACACTCATGATGCATGCGTGGTAAGCTTTAAATTCCATTCAATTAACCAATATAAGCGGTAACAAAAATATTAGTCAAAAGATCACATGTGACCTACGCCTTCAATCTTGTTATCAAATAAGGAAGCCGTTGAGAACTTCTAATTTGTAGTCATTTAAAGCTATGATCCAACTGCACTATTCTACTAAAAGTAGAATTACTTACATTTACTTCTACTTTAGAATTATATTTGAACTTACTAAGAGCAGTTTCGAACCCTCAAAAGAAATGGAAGAGTGACGTAGCTAGCGTTTTAGATTTGAAAACCAATTCAGAGTGAATGAAGAATATATATACACACATCCCCCCCCCCCCACACAAAGCGACCAACTTGAACATATGCATATTTATGAAGTTTGATTTGGTAGGAGAGAGAAAAGTCATTTATTATTTGTGCAAAACCTAGATGAAAAATGCCTCGTTTAAAATGAGTATTAGTAATCTGCTACAAGTTAATCCACCTCGACCCTATAGAGTTTAAATGGCATTCTCTTGAATCTTCTTTTTTCAGCTGAAACTGGTGAATTTAAACGATTTTATCCATTGATCAGACATCAGATACGTATATTTCAATTCAACAAACACTGGTCTTCTTCACACAGGATGTTGATACTAGAAAAGAAGATTAGAGAGGAAAGAAAGCTAAAATTAAAACTCTAAACCTTGATTCATTCAAGAGCTCTTCCGATCTTGACTGCCTCGATACCCTCAGAAAAAGCATGCTTGACCAATTCGCCAGGAAGAACCAATCTCACCGTGGTTTGATTCTCCAGAGACATAATGGTGAATAGGTTTTTGTTGTACCTGGCAAGCCTGGAGGCCTCCTGAGGCAATTTCTCGAAGATATCATTGATGAAACGGCTTATGATACCCACGGCCTTGCCCAAAATCCCTATATCCTACTTCTACGCCCTGAAGAAAAAAAAAAAAAAAAAATATATATATATATATATATAGATCTTGTTGGCCTCAACGCTTATTGTCTCTGGCCGCAGTGGCGCGACCTCTTTTTGGTTTTTCCTTTCCAGCTTTGGGCTTTTCCCTCCACTTAGCTGGTTTTTTCTTTGCCTTTCTGTGCCACGGCATTTGCGAGATTTTGGGAGGGTCATATTAGATATGGAGTCGCAAGTACTACTTAATCTATTTTCGTGAAGCATCAAAATTAACAAATTCTGTCTTTTTTCAGATGTTTATGTATATTACCTAATTAATTTAATCACGAAGATAAAAATCAACACCGTATAAGACTCATGAACTATTTATTAGTCATATTTTACAACTTGTATACAATTATGATGTCCTTCTAATAATTTTGACAAGAAAAAACCTTAAATATTAGTTTATATGAGCACAAGAGACACAAATATAAAAGTACAACTATATATGATTTCAAAGCATGTTAAAAAAATTTTGAATGAAATAATTGATTATTAAGAACCAGAAATGCAAAGCAATGAATGGTCAGAGAAATTAATATAACAACAAATATATATAACACTACAGGAAAATATATATACAAATCCGTCGGTAACTGTGGTAATCCGTCGGTCATCCTGATCCGACGGATAAATAAAAGATACACTATGATTTTGATCATAGTTATTAATTGTTATTTATTAAAAACTAGTAATTAATAAATAAAAGAGTATAATTGATTTTGATCCGGTGCCATATGAACGATACACTATGGCACCGCGTTCACAATATAGTGTCATAGTGTATGGTTCATATGACGCCGGAATAGCACTCAGGTATAATAGAGAAATGATGTTAAAATTTACTTTTTTAATACTATTAGATGAACTTTTTTAATTTATGTGAAAAAAAAATAGTACCTTTTTTTGAGACAGAGGAACTAGAATAATTACAACCTCGTCTCGTTAACAAATATGTAACAATATTTACCTCCCTTTTAATTGGAGAAATCAAAGTAGAAAACACACAGGAGTTATCAGTTTCTATACCATTCTCTCTACTCATAATATATATCACTCAAGGCTCTCAATTCTCTAAAGAATACTCGCTCAAAATGGGACGATTTCCTTCGAAGTGAATTGTTGCCACCTTCGTTATCTGTACCCAATTCTGCTAGAGTAGAAAATTTTCATCAATTCACTCCTTAGCATCCATGCAGAAATTTTACATGAATTAGGTTGTTCAATGTGTGCCAGCCATTTTCTACCGTATTTGTTGGGCAAAATCCAAATTGGCTTTACCATTCGGCAAACGAAATATGTACATAGCAGGTGTTGGCTGCTTGAACCTTGAAGATATATACCTGCTTCAGGGGAATGACTGCCTTCTTTCTTCACCCGATCTAAGTGCTGGAAATTGCACAATAATGTCCATTTATGATTATATTTGGTACTACTAGATTATATATACTAAATAAATTCTAAGTACCCTACTGTCCATCAGCTTACTTGGATGACATGACAGTCATTGACTAATTATCGTGACAATTTCAGCACTCGTCGGTTCTACTTAATTTATCTGGCATTGAGATTCTACCATCGATCTTTCAATAAAGAGAAACTGTTAGTGCACTTGAAGGGCTAGCTATGACAAGAATTTACAAATGCAAACTGAACTATGAAGCAAAACATCCCAGAAAGACTTCCTTGGTCAAGGTGAAATTGAATGAGAATGGCTTTCAGGGAGAAACTAATGAGATGAAATTGGATAGAGTTCTAAAAAGTGTTCTTAAGTAAAAGAAATTGGATATAGAGAGATATGTTGGTTACTATTCACTACTCGAATCTCCAGAAGTCAAAAAGAGTTAAAGACCATAAAGGATGTGTAATGTCATTGTGAAAAATCTTAGTTTTCTTCAAATCTGCTATGATAAAGTTGTACCTTATATCTATGAGAAATTCTAGGGGGGTATGAAAATGGGACATTATTAGGTGACATTTTTTATGTGGCACACTTATATTAGATGATGAAAAAGTAACCATATAATCATCACCCAATAAATATGTGTCACATTAAAATGTCACCTAGTAATGTCCCCCTAGAATTTCTCTATATCTATTATGAGTTGAATCAAAAGCTCTGCCTTAATTGTTGAGAAAAAGTTCAACTACCGTTGGTCTTAAATGCAGTGGATCAACTTGAAATTTGCCTCTGGTCCATGGCACATTTTTATTGGCCATGTAGCGTAAGATAACTGGCACCGTTTGGTCCTCTCTGTATCTACTATCAGGTGATTTGGATGCTTTGTTTGAAAAGTAGAATTTGTTTCTTTATCTTAACTGCAGGTTTCTGTATTTGATTGGTTAATGAATGGGGATGGTGGACAAGAAGGGTTCACCCTATTGCCTCATCAACACTCCGGAGCTTGACTCGAGCCTCTGCCTCCATACATAAAAGTGAATCAATTGTAGTGTATCTACTCTCAAAACATACATTTTGCCTCCTCTCAAAGGTCATGTTTTTCGAGGTGGCAATACTGGTGCTGTATTGTATAGTCGGTCAAGCAGACACAGAAGATGTAATTGGGTTCAAATACAATGGATTCCGGATGGCAAACATGAGCCTTGATGGCATAGCCGGGATCACTAGCAGTGGCCTTTTAAAGTTAACAAATGGCATAAAAATTACAATGGGTCATGCCTTCTATTCTAGCCCTATCAACTTCAAGAACACAAACGACTTGGCGTGCTCTTTTTCCACCTCCTTCGTTTTTGCCATTGTTCCTCAATATCCAGATTTAAGTGGCCATGGGATGGCTTTCCTGCTTGCACCAACAAGAGCCCTTCCAGGAGCTCGTCCAGCACAGTTCATTGGTCTTTTCAATGAAACAAATCATGGCAACTCCAGTAATCATGTTTTTGCAGAATAGTGAGATTGGCGATATCAACAACAATTATGTTGGTATAAATATCAATGATATTAGGTCCAAGGAATCAAAACCAGCAGGGTATTATGCTGATAGCAATGGTGGGTTCCGCTCCTTGAGTCTTATTAGTGGCAAGCCAATGCAAGTTTGGGTTGAATATGATGGTCTAGCCAAGAAAATCAATGTCACACTAGCTCCACTTCATATTAATAAGCCTAAAAGCCCTCTCCTCTCCCTGTCATAAAACCTTTCACCAATACTTCAAAAAAGCATGTACGTAGGCTTTTCATCATCTACTGGTTCAATCATAGCGTCACATTGTGTTTTGGGTTGGACCTTCAAGATAAACGGCACGGCTGAAGGGCTTGATTTATCTCAACTCCCTAAGCCATCTCGAATTGGACCTAAGAAAAAATCTAAATTTTTGACAATTGGATTGCCTATTATTTGTTGATTTTACTGTTGACAGTCGTATCAAGTATGGCTTCTTACCTGAAAAGGAAAAGAAAGTCTGTGGAAGAGCTAGAAAATCTTGAATATGGGCCTCACAGATTCAAGTACAAAGATTTATACAAAGCCACTAATGGGTTCGGAGACAAGGAGTTACTGGGAAGCCGGGGCTTTGGTAGAGTGTTTGGAGGTGTGTTACCGACCTCTAAAGTTCAAGTTGCTGTCAAGAGAGAGTCACATGAATCAAGACAAAGAATGAGAGAATTTGTGGCCGAAATTGCCAGCCTCAGCCGATTACGCCACCAGAATTTAGTGCCACTTTTTGGTTACTGCCGACATAAAGGTGAGTTGCTCTTAGTATATGAATACATGCCGAATGGAAGCCTCAACAAATTTCTCTACAATCAACCAAAATTCACCCTCAATTGGGAGCAAAGATTTCAAATAATCAAAGGTGTGGCATCTGGTCTTCAATTTCTGCATGAAGAATGGGAGCAAGTGGTGATTCACAGAGATATAAAAGCTAGTAACGTCTTGCTTGATGGTGAACTAAATGGAAGATTAGGCGACTTTGGCCTTGCAAGACTGTATGATCATGGAACCGACCCTCAGACGACGCATGTTGTTGGAGCTCTAGGATACCTTGCCCCGGAGTATTCAAGAACTGGTAAGGCCACAACCAGCACCGATGTATATGCATTCGGTGCCTTTCTCCTTGAGGTCGTCTGTGGTCAGAGACCAATAGAGCCACGAGCACCAACAGAAGAAGTGATTTTAGTGGATCGGGTGTTCTACCATTGGAACCGAGGTGAAATTTTTGCAAGCCATTGACCCAAAATTAGGTGACGAGTATCTGGCAGAAGAGGCAGAATTGGTACTAAAACTCGGGCTATTGTGCTCTCATTCTGAAGCTGTTGCTCGGCCAGATATGCGGCAAATTTTACTCTGCTTAGAGGGCGGTATAGCACTGCCAGATATATCATCACTCCGCATTTCTGCATTTGGCAAGGCTTTGATGAGTTTATTATGCCAGACATCTTCAACAAGTAGGGCATTTTCACAATACTCCTCCATTTCCGAGATCGGAAGAGCGCCTTACTATCTGGTGGTAGATGATTATCAAATACATAGTGTTATCGGGTTGATATATCTAGGTAAATAAGCATAAGAGTAATACTATACATACAGATAGGTGTAGAAATAGGTTTACAAATAGAGTATAAAATTATAATTTTATCTATATCTTTTCTCTTTCTTTTAATGTACAACACGGGGTGAAATTGTAATTTCACACCCTTTCTGTAAACATATTTGTATATTCATTTGTACAAGTAGACTGATGTATTTATATTATATTGTATTTGTATATTTATTTGTACAAGGAGACTAATATATTTATATTATATTGAATATGATTATGCTCGAATTCTAATTAATGTCTTTGTAGGCCAGTTCTTTATGTTCGTTGTCTCATCTAGCTGTCCGTTTTAAAAATTTCATAAATAAATGGGGACAAGTCTTACTATATTAACCCGCTAAGAAGGGTATATATGCCTATATATTTATTTTTTCTTAAAAGTATATATGCCTATTTATTTATATAGTCTACAAGACTACATCTCTTTCTTCCTTTGAACCATGGATATATGATGCGTACTTGGAAGTGGTATGTAGAAATAAATGTTATAAATCCCTTCTTATTATTCATAGATGTACAAGGATGAAATCCCAGTGTGCTACAAGTTTTTGTTTGGGCACAAATTTAACACAAATCGAGATATCGAAAAAGGAGTGGTAAATGATGATTTGTACGAGAAAAACATGGTAATTGTATTAGGAAATTCTAATTAAAATTATTTAGGTAAACACAATAGTCCCTCCGTCCCACAAAGATATTCTCCGTTTCCTTTTATATCCGTCTCAAATTATATTCCCTCTTTCCTTAATTAAATTTTTAGTTTTTTAATATATCCTTATTTATATTACATGGAAATCAATAATAAAAAAGCAATAAAGTGAAATATTAAATAAACTAAAAGATATATTAGGAAACATATTCTTAAATTGTACACTTCCAATGACATTAATTAAGTTTTCTTAATCTGTGTGAAAAACCAAAAGGGAATATCTTTGGAGGACGGAAGGAGTATAGTAAAACTTCTTTTCTTTTCTGATATAATAAATAGATTGTAGGGGCCGTGAATCAAATCCTTAATCAAAGATGTGGGGAACTCATTGAAATGCCATCTGACCACCATGTCTTTAAAAGTAATTGGTCAACTATCCTCATTCCATTCTATATAACAATATAATGAGTCAGCTAGAGGGGCGGATTCAATGTGGGAGCAAAAAAATATTCTAAAGTGTATAAAATGCAAATATTGAATTTTCACATTTGGCCCCCATACATCTCTTTCTATTTGAAGTATAATATAAGATATGGGGGGCAAAGTTGGAAATTAACTTTACCAATCTTTGACTCATTTTTTACCCATTTCTCATTTCCGAAGACTGAAGCAAACAAGCAGTAAGGTAGAAGTGCAGTACAACTGACCCAAAAAATTAAGAAAACCCGTAATCCCAATCATCAAATCTTACTAAATCAAAAAAATCACAATGGTTCTTTCGAAATTTCTTGGCAAGATCAAATTAGTTAATATGGATTTTCAAGTTTCTTGCTTCAGATCAATTTAAGGTGATTTTTCTTTTTCTTTTTCTTCTTCTCTCTTTTAACAACCGATTCGATCGGCTGAAGGGGATGGATTTAAGAGTGTGTTAAATTTTGGGCTACTTGTAAATGTTTAAATGATGTTTCATGTTTGATGTTTGATTGTTTGTTGTTTTAGCCTTATTGGTCAGTTTCTTCCTTTGTTATGTTTTTTTTTTTTTTTGGTCACTGAGCTTCCATTGAACAAACAAAGATTGCCATCATTATCAAGATTCAACAATACATACTTTTATAACTTTTTCAATGTTCATGAATGATAAGTTCTAGTAATTGAGTTTATTCCCCGTTGTTCTGATTTCTTAGTTCAGGTTTTCCCCCTGGAAGTTCTATTAGTTTATTTTTGAGTTACAAAATTCCAAAAATTTTGAGGTCAATGAGTTCTACTTATTGTAATGACCTGACCATGAGTTACTTACTCTGATACCACTTGTAATGCCCCTACTATGAACTACTTCTTTGTTTCTCCTTGTCAATGGTTGATGTGTAATTATTATTATTTTAATATTTATGAAGTTTGTAATAAGTCTATGTCACTGAGTTTAATTGTCCATAATGTTCATCATTCCAACGTCAACGGTTAGCAGTGATGAACTCGTTAATTCCCATAGGTCTTGACTCGATAACATCGGCATATAGACGCCTGTTCCCTACTTCTAGAGAGTTCAATTCCTATAGATTCCAAACACCTAAAATTTGAAAACATGGAAAACAATGAATATAGAATGTTCAGTGAAAAACCTTTACACATGCAAGTTTTTCTTTTAAAAATGTGGGTTTGTGCCCGAATTATATCATAGACATGTCTTACCCCGAGCGCTCAACATAACTAGTTTGGTTATAATATAACATGAGGTTTGATCATAGGTCACTTAGGTGTCTCACAAAACTATAATTGATTCTGAAGGTTTGATCATAGACTACCTTGGTAGTCTCCTACAACCTTAAAGAAGCGCCTTGGTACTAAACATTTCATGTACCTAATATAATTCTGTTCTGAAACTGATGTAGAAGATCTAGATGTAATTCCTTTTCTTTTGAAAGTATTTGTGCTTTTACTTACTATGCAAAACATGAAATATTGTGCATAGCATCATCATGAAGTACAAGAACATGTAATACATGGATACAAGAATATGTAATACATGGATATTAGGTACCTCACGAAACCATAATTGATTCTGAAGGTTTGATCATAGACTACTTTGAAAGTCTCCTACATCCTTAAAAAAGTGCCTTGGCACCAAACATTTCATGTACCGAATATAATTCTATTCTGAAACTGATGGAGAAGATCAAGATGTAATTCATTTTCTTTTGAAAGTATTTGTACTTTTACTTACTATGCAAAACATGAAATATTGCACATAGCATCACCATAAAGTACAAGAATATGTAATACATGGATATTTCTCAAATATTTCAAGCAAGCATATTCAAAGAACACATGGAAAGAGTGTAAAGATCACTCATTGAATCTCTAATCGGGATTACTTTGCGATATTAACTTCTTCTTTCTTTGCTTTCTCTTTCATTAGCACATCATGCCCTTGAATTTTCCCTCGTCTTCTTAAATTTAAATGTGGGCAAAGTGGATATATTATTTATGTCTTAACTTCTTTATAGGTGGATAGTTCACCATTTCTATTATTTTAGTGCATGAGTATAGAATTCTCTTATACGTAAAGAATGTATTTGATAGTTGCGGGATCAAAATTGCCATAGATAAATAATAAAAGACCAAGGATTCAAATATAGAAGAGAGAGGGGGGACGGTTGGTGCAAGAAACAATGGAAGAACTTTGGCCATTTATAGACTTATAGCTCCAATAATTTCTTGGCAAGTGGCAAGCACTTATATTTCATACCACATAGACTAATAAAAGTCGTCCAAATTTCTTTGATTTTTCCTCACATGTTATGTGTTGTTCCATTACATGGTTGTCACTTGGCAACTTTGTATTGACTATTATTATTATTATTATTTTGTTTCCTTTTTCTTTCCTTTTTTATCGACTCGTCACTCGACTTAATTTTGAAAGGCTAAATGACGTCCAAATGAAAAGTTCTTAGTGTCTATATGAAGCACTTGTAGAGTACTACATAATAACATTTTAAAAATTTTAAAATCATTAAGTATAAGAAAATTTAAAAATATTCTAAAGTAAACGACTAAAATCGTCTATTATAAATATTAACAATTTCACATTCATTTTTTCTCTTTTTGTCACTTAATCATTCTATTCAATAATACAAAGTCATACTATAAGCAGGTGAATTTTATGGGTCGTTATACTGGCTACTGATTTTGAAGTCGTCACTTAAAGAGAAATGGATAGAGATGAACAGCACAAGAAGAGCACAGTCTGATGCATTGCTATAATGTGTGTGTATCCATAATACTAGGATTTTGTGCTAAATCAAATGCCCAATTGGCAACATATTGGCAACCATTTTTAATGAGAATAATATATAAATAGATTTAAAATTCAAATTTTGTGCATGTGTCGTTATGTAATAATGCCATATGAAAATAATGATTAAAATTACATGAAAAATTACATCGCATCAAATATGCGGCTTACAAATGAGCTCACAAGTTGTCATCCAGTTGGCACGGGTGACGTGACATCTCTAGGCTACCAGGTTTTGACCTCTTTGACCAGACGACCTGGAGTGGGGCTTTCCAGTGGTCCACACGTGTCAGGTAGCAAGCTCGCAGCCACGGGATCAACCTCTTTAACTACTAACTGGTTGACCTTGACTTTGGGAGCTAACACCAACATTATTTATTTTATATATTTTCAACAATTACCACACAACTCGTGAACATCAATTGCACAAATAACCCTACCGCCGACGCTAAATTTGCAATTTTACCCAAAGTGTCAATAAAGGGACAATGAGTTTTAGTGGACGTAAGCAACTACCACACCAAACACAAGCTTTATATTTTACCCAAAGTGTCAATAAAGGGACAATGAGTTTTAGTGGACGTAAGCAACTACCACACCAAACACAAGCTTTATAAAAAGCACGCCAAAGGCTCAAGTTGTTATTGGGGTAGAAGCCAAAGGCTCAAGTTTCTGTTGGGGTAGAAGAATGCTGATTGAAAATATAAAGTTGTATAGTATAAATGATCCTATATAGATTTAGCAAACCAAGATATGTTCAAGTAAGTTAAATGTGAGCCTAGAAACGTCTATCGATAGATTGGTTGATAAACAAATGATGAATACAAGAGTTATAAATGTGAAAATTAAACCCTTTAGGAAAACCATAGGCACTCATGCCACAGGGGAAGAAACAATCCACTTATAAAACCAACAAAGAGTATGTGATGAGTACAAAAAACTAATCCAACCCTCTGGCCCCCTTCCCGGTTGTGGTTGTGACAATTGTGACACAACGACAAGTGTTGTATGTCTAGTAACTAAAATGAGCTTTGTGTAATTAACAATGGCGGTGGTGGATGG
>CAVNYN010201674.1:0-19509 GCA_963692815.1 Nyctanthes arbor-tristis
CGATGAGAAGGAGGGAGTAGATGAGCCTTTCCGTGGGGGAGGTGAAGGCATATGACTAGCCTATGAAGCGCCGAAGTTATGGTAGATTTTGTTCGATTTTGGCTAAGTTTTTTAGAGAAATAAATATTGTACAGGCTCTCTTTCGAAGTGTGCTTCTTTGATTTTGTAATGTTAATGTTAAATTTGTGGCTTCCTTTATGAACGAAATTTTAACTCTGAAGTTGCAAATTCTGCAAGTACTTGCATCTGATGAAACAAAATCCAATGAGCCCATGACTAAGTGTACGTAGCCTAAGTAATTGCAGTTAACCTCCATTGTTCTGCTGCTATATGATGTTAATACATGCTAAATGATGTTAATACATGAAGAAAGCCAAGAAAATTGAACGTGTAATCAGTTGCAGAGCCAGGTGATTATTTAGTAGGGCACAATTTATATATAATTCTTTTCATGAATAAAATTTGAGTAATAAAGAATTATATATATTGAATTTTATTTACTTTGGGATTTCACGTGAAAACATGATCATTTTCATAAAATATAAACATATTAACTACACATAACTTTATAAAATTATTTGTATAAAAAAATATAAAATTATTTCAAACAACAAATTTCTGAATAACATTGCCAACTAGTTTTTGTAATTTGAAATTTCAATTTGAAATTTCTAATTCATGTCATTTAACAAATTTTTTTAACTCAAACAAATTATGCATTAGAAAATTAATATTTGAACTACAAAAAGGGAAAAAAAACCTCAAATGACAAAAAAAAAAAAAAAAGGAAAACCAATCGGTCCAATGATCCTGTAGGACCCATGTGGCTCCGCCACTGCGTGTAATATAATGCTATGTTGGTTTATAATCTTGGTGGTTCCTAAACTAACATAATTATAAAATGTAAGAAATTACGTCATTTATAATCATGTTGCTTCGTTCCTGCCAAGGAATCAATATTGGTTTAGTAAAAAAACTCTTAACATATATAACATGTCAAAAAAACTTTTTGTGTCAATTTTAATTATCTGTAAGCGTACAAATCGGTCAAACGTGTCAAATCCTCAATTCCCTCAGCAAATTGATTGGATTTCCCATCCGATTTTTGGATGGATAACTTTAGATCGAATAATTAATCGATGATTTTCTTGCCTTTATAACTGATTCGGACTCTCCGAGCAATCGGTTGTAATGTCATGGATTTAGAAGATGGATTTCCCTTTCGGTTTTTAGCTCGCATTTTTTCTTTTGCTTGATTCTTTTTGTATTTACCATTTGTTTTACTTGAATATATGAAATTGATCAGACTTTGGAATGCTTTTCCTTTGTCAATTTATCCATGATAATAGAAGAGATATGATTTAGTGGAGCTTGAGCGAAAAGAGCTTAGTTAAAATGAATAACACGGAGCTACACAGTCATGGTTTTATTTGATGCAACTTCTGTGGAGTCTGATTCTGGTGAGAAAATTCACGTCACCAAGTAATTTTTATATTTAATATGTTAGCTGGGTGTGTCGTTTGGTTAAAAGCACTAAGTATTTCTTTTACTGGTCAAGCCTATCTACATATTGTTTGGTCGAATTCGCCAGATGACACATTCTTTTTCAGTTTTTCTCCAACAACTGAAGGTTTATAATTAGTGGAGAAAGTGTGTATTTTGATTGATTGTATATTTGATCTTTTTTCATAGATAAGTAAAAGATTCTCCAGAACTGAAGTGTCAAATTTCATTGCTCATTATAAATTCATGTGAGGGGTGCAAAGATCATTGGTGAGGAATGAAAGAACATGACTGGCTATGAGTGGGTAATTTATATTTTGATGAATATCTTTTGTTTAAATCGAATGGTAAGTTGGTTAATAATCCTACATTAAATTAAAATGGAAAACAAAAAGGATTATTAACCACATTTGGCTGATAATCCTTTTGGTAATTTGCGTATTTTTCATTAACATTTTCAAATTTAATTAGCATTGAAAATTGTTTATATTATTAACAATTCTCGAAACCTATTCTTTTATCATGAAAACTAGTTATTTCACCAGATATAAGCAATTCAAGAGGATTAAACATGATTATATAAAAAATATTTAAGTTATAATATTTGATCGTTTATATGTAAAAGAAAAACAATATTCCGATACCCAAATACGATATCATTCCTTAATAAAGATAAAAAAATAGTGTACACAAAAAAACTTTAGGAAAACATTGAAAATCTTTTTTTGAGTTTTTATTAGGATGCCGGTGTATAATGCACGGGAAAATATGTTACGTTTGATAAACAAAGCTTGAATAAATTAATGATGAAAGATAATAAATGTATTACAACATTTAGTAGAATTTGTTGTTCGACTATCTTTAACACATATTATAATTTTCAGATATTTTCAATTTATAACTCTCGAAACATCTATATAAAGTTGTCTATGAGTGAACACTAACTTTTTTCACAAAATGCACGTGTGAACTATTGCCCCGTTAGTTTTTTTTAACTTTTTTAATATATGTATTAATGATATCTAATTTTTCTTAACATACACTTTTCACAAACTAAATATTTTAATATGTTAACATAATTCTAAATATTTAAATATGTTAATATAATTTAATCAGTATTTAAAGAAGATCGGAAGATCACTACAAATTCAATTGGAAAAATTAGGAATTGACAAATACTGGAACGAATCTAGAAAACTATCTGACGGTGTGAAATAAAGAGCGATACAGTTCACAATAAACTTTTTGTCAATAATTATCCATTAAAACATTGAAAATTTTGGAAGTTTTAAGACTCATAAGCGAAAACTCTATTATGTATATAACCTTTCTCCAAATAGTTTAATATAGGTATACATCATCAATTCTTTTCACTAAATAACTAATGTAGGATGCCCTTTATATGCCCAAAGTCATATTTTCAATGGCTCTTAAACTATAATATTTGATCGTTTATGTGTGTGTAAAGAAAAACAATATAGGTGCTACCAATAATACGATATCTTTTATTAATGAAAATAAAAAATAGTATACAAAGAAAAAAAAAAACTAAGGAAAACATTGCACTTCGAAGATTGGTTCGATTTTCTAAACATTTGTAAATATTGGAACTAATTTGGAAAACAATTTAACGGTGAGATATAAATACGGATACGGTTCATCGGTTTACAATAAAATTTTTTTAAATAATGATCTATTAAAATTTTGAACTTTTTGGAAGCTCAAGGCCCATAAGTTAATATCCTATTTTAAATAACCTTTTTTCAAGTAGTTTAATATTGACATACATCTTCAATTCTTTTTACTAAATAACCAATGTGAGACTTTCTTTCTATGATCAAAGTCACATTTTCAATGGCTCTTAAAAACGAAATAAAATTTCAATTTTTTTGAAACGGTAAAGTTTAAAAAATCACAAAATCAAATGCTTTTTTTTCCACATTATTTTAGGTAAAAATTAATTTATTTCAATTATTTAATTAAAATCGATCTGGTGATCTTGAACAACGGCTTTTTCGGTTTGATGACCGATCTGATTTTCTCAACATTTGTGAATACTAGAACCAATCTGGAAAATAATTCAACGGTATGAAATAAAGACAGATACGGTTTTACTGGTTCACAATAAACATTTTTTTCAATAATGATTCAATAAAATTTTGAACTTTTAGAAGTTCAAGCCCATAAGCTAAGGTCATATTATGCATTATCCTTCTTCAAGTGGCTTAATATAGGCATACATTTTTAATTTTCTCACTAAATAACCAATGTGGGTTTCCCTTTCTATGCCAAAAGTCATATTTTCAATGACCCTCAAACTATAATATTTGATCGTTTATGTGTGTGTAAAGAAAAACAATATAGGTGCTATCGGTAATATGGTATCTTTTATTAATGAAGATAAAAAATGGTCTACGCAAAAGGAAAACATCGCAATTCGATGACCGGTCTAGTATTCTGAACATTTGCGCATACTGGAACCAATTCGGAAAATAATCCAACAGTGTGAGATAAACACGGATACGGTTCATGGTTTCACAATAAACTTTTTTCCCAATAATAATTGATTAAAATTTTGAATTTTTCAAAAGCTCAAGACCCAAAAGCTTAGGCCCTATATATTATGAAATAACCCTTCTCCAAGAGGCTTATTATAGGCATACATGCTCAATTCTTTTCCCTAAATAACCAATATGGAATTCACTTTCTATGCCTAAAGTCACATTCTCATTGGCTTTTGAAAAAAGACTAAAATTTCAACCTTTTGTTAAATAGGAAAGATAAAAAATTATAAAATCAAATGTTCTTTTTTCACAGTATTTTAGGTAATAATTAATTTATTTCAATTATTTAATTAAAATCGGTCTAATCACTTTGAAGCGTTAGCTTTCTGGTTCAATGACCAGTTCGGTTTTCTAAAAATTTGTGAATATTAGAATCAATCTAGAAAATAATCCAGCGGTGTGAGATAAAGATGGATATAGTTCACTGGTTCACAGTAAACTTTTTTCAATAATGATATATTAAAATTTTGAATTTTTTGAAAGTTTTGAGGCTTATAAGATAAGGCCTGTTATACATAACTCTTCTCCAATAAGTAGCTTATTATAAGTATACATACTCAATTTTTTTCACTAAATAACCAATGTATCTATATCTAAAAGTCCTATTTTCAATAGCTCTTTAAAAAAGAATAAAATTTCAATATTATTTTAGGTAAAAATTAATTTTTTTCAATTATTTAATTAAAATCAGAGATCGATAAGCTTGAACCGTTAGCTTTTCCGATTTGATGACATGACTGATTTTATGAATATTGGCGAATAGTGGAACCAATCCAGAAACAATTTGATGGTGTGAGATAAATTAACCAAAAATTAAGAAAATCGATCGAAAATAAAACTGCTTAAAATAAGGAGTGAAAAGTTTAAATGCAAAATGAGAGAGTTGAGAAACTTCTTAGATAGAATGAGTTTTGTTATAGGGGGAACAAAAATATCGATAAAGAAAGAGAAATATTTTTGGATAAAATAAAATCTGATTTGGTGATTGTGATTAAAAATTGGAAAATATAGCGATAATATAATAAGTTAAATCAAACATATCTATAAATAATATAAAAAAGGGAAATAAAAGATAAAAAAAGTAATCTATAAATTGGTAATAAATTAAAAGGGTAAATAAAATTAAAAAGTAAAATGGAAATGAATGGAAAAGATTAATTAAGAGATAAAATCAATGACCAAGATGATACATCCAGATTTAGCAAGTGAAATGTGCGGAAAAACGTAAAATGAAAACTACAATGCTTTAATGTGTGTGTCTATATATACATAGATTCGTTAATGGCATAGGTATGTGTGATTTGTTTAAATTAACAATTTTGATGCTTTGCCAATTCTTTTTGTATTGTTCTATTGGCATGATCTTTAACTAAAATTCATCCTATAACGAAATCAATTATTGGTTTGGGACTTTTGTGTTACAAAGGAAGTTGGATATAATTCTGATGAGAACATTAAATTCCAGGATTTCACAATTAAGATGGTTCTTGACATATATCTTCCTCTAATATTTGTGCCTCCTTTGGGAGGATGATACATAATTTTTTTTCATGCTTTTAAATTTTATTTTTTGTTTTATAGACTATTATACTTGTGTTTTGATTTGCAACTGAATTACTCGGGAAATATTCTTCAAGTATATAGGGCTGGCCTTGTTATGCGGCCAATGAGGCCAGCTTCTCAGGCCCACCATTTTAAGTCATTTCAAGGGGCCTAAATTTTTCGGCCCAATTCATCATAGAAAGACTTTTGCTTTTTTTTTTTTTAAATTTTTTGCCCCAAAGTTGAAAGAAAATAAGGGCTCAAAATGGGGCCCTAACCAGGATGATGAAAATAAGGCCTGCCAATTCTTTTTTGTTTCTTTTAAATTCAATGTTAGATTTATTGTTGTATTTTTTGCTTTACATGTTTTTTTCGTGATAAAAAGTAATTATTTGTCACTACGTTAGAGGGCCTATTGTTCGAAACTTGCCTTGGGCCTTAGAAATCACAGGGCCGGCCTGCAAGTATGGACATGTTATATGGTGATTTTTTATATATGAAAGATAGCTCACAGTGAAATGAAATAGATCAACAAAAATAAGCTATCTTCCAACTGAAGCAAAATTATGTACATATGGTATGGTTAATCTTATTCACTGAGATGCTATAAATTCTTTACTATTTTGTTGACAGAGTTCTAGATGCCTAATTGTGACATATATAAGCAATCAATTGGCAAAGTCGACTCCCACCCACAATATTCTTTTTGTTAGGAGTTTGTTTCATCTTACTCTCTGCCTCTATTTTTCTTATTGATGATTTAAAATGAATACTTATCGAATATGTGGCCAAATGTGGCTACAGATTCGGGTTGCGCCCATAATACTTTCGCAGGTTATGATCATGGTTGTCTATGGACCTCTTTTTTTTTTTTTTTTTTTTGAACCAGTTTATGGACCTTTTTTAGTTTATTATCATTCAACTTCTTATAAATTATTACTATCTATTTGGAGTTATTCTTTCCGTGCAATGCACAGGTGAAATACTAGTAAATATGGAACAACTCGGTGAATTTGAATTAGATTTTTTGGATTTGATAACTAAACTAAACTAGTAAACTAGTAAAAACAAGAAACTAAAAGTTTATGAATCTCTCTCTCTCTCTCTCTATATATATATATATATAATGAAATTAGTTACACCCGCCAAAACTGCATTTTTCTAGGACATTTTAGACTTTTTGGGCTCGTCTTAGTAATGCTTGTGGGAGTCTATATCTTTCATGTTCCGATTTAAATTGAGATTAAATTTGATTGTTCTGGTTTCAATTTTCCTTAACTTCTTCTATAAGAAATTAGATCTCAGTACAATTGTACCGCAATTTTCCCGCCAAGGCTACAATTTTTGGGGATATTTTAGACTTTTTAGGTCTGTTTCGGTAATACTTGCGGTTGTCTATATCTTGTTCCAATTTAAATTGATTTGATTACATTTTGTTGTTCTGATTTCAATTTTCCCAGATCATTTTCTATCTTCAAGTTTCTTTCTCTTTTGCAGTGTTCTAAACAGCGTGAATCGTGGAAAAGCGTTGACCCCAAGCTTCATTGCTAGCTTAAGCGCGCCTAGGCGGCGCTTAAGCGTTAAAAAGCGTTTCTCTCATTTTTTTTTTATTTTTTTTATTTTAATAAATCTAAAATTATTAAATATTTGAAATATGTATCCTAAATTGGAAAATAAATGTGAAAATCATAAATATTATATCTACTTTATAATTTTAACAATTTTATGATACAATTTTGATATTTTCAAAAGGCAAAAGATGGATAATTCCTACTTTATTATACATTTATGGGGATTAAATATTACAAAAATGATGCAATTGTCAAAAATAAATAACACTTACACTTAAAATAAAAGCAAGAAGACTCATTTCACACTTTTTACCAACAAGAAAATCACTTAAATAAATTAGAAGATGTATAAGCACTAATTCTCCACGTGTATATATATAAATATATATATTTTATATAATAATAGCATATAACTTAAATAGAGTCAATAAACATATTATAAATCTGAAAATTTTTCTTTAAAAAAAATCCTTACAATGTTACATATTCTAATAATATTATATATTAACACAATTATTCTTGACTATTGCTAGAAAAATAATATAATAATGTTGATTTTTTAAAGAAGTTTATTGGCCAAAAAACTTCAACTTGAAAAAAAATTTAGTGGTATTGCTTTAACTTTTTTATTGTCCCGCATTGAAAGTTTTGTAAGAAGGCAACATGATTGGAGTTTATAAATAAGATGGGCCTTTGTGCAAGTGACTATATAAAGAAAATTTTGTGGACTTTGATGTAAATTAATAATTGTCTTGGTCCTTTATGTTTAGCTTTAAGTTTAAATGATTGTCCCACAATGAAAGTTTTGTAAAAAAGTAAAATGATTAGGGCTTATAAATAAGATAGGCCTTTATACAAGTGACTATGTAAAGGAAAATTTGTGGACTCTGAGGCAAATTAATAATTGTTATTGTCTTTTATATTTAGTTATAAGCTTAAGTAGACGTCTTAGCCATATTTTGAAGGTGTATAAAAAAAAAAAAAAAAGCCTAGGCATCAAAAAGATCGCCTAGCCTAACCCAGGCGTGGGGGCGTCGCTTTGCGCCTAGGCACGCTTTTTAGAATAGAGCTCTTTTGTGATAATTTAGCTTTATTTAAAATTGTTGATCGATGGATGAAATTTAATTTTTTGGATAGGAAGAATGCCCGAGAATGGAAGGGCTCTCCGCTTCGCTTATTTTTTATATAGTTTTTGCCTAGATTTAATATCCTATATTGTCTTTTATAGTTCCTTTTTTTCGGTTTAGTTATTTTACTAAATATTTTAATTCGTTGAAATATAAAGAGAAATATTTAAGTAGCTTAGATTCAACCTTTAAAGAGAAATCTTTAAAAGATATGGAACACATTACATATGGAATAAAATATGTTATCCCGATTCTAAATATTGTCAGTTTCTATATATTTGTCTTTAATGGGTGACTTCATGATACATATATACTTGTTTATATTCAAGAATTTAAATTAAGAATACAGAATATCCATTAAAAGCTATTTGGATTCTGGGTGGCTTCATACATATGTACTTGATTATATTCAAGAATTTAAGTTAAGAATGTAAAATATCCATTAAAAGCTATTGGGGAATTATATTCTCACAAAAATTATTTATTCTTACACCACATTTTGTGTTCACCACACTTAATTTATACTTTTAATTATTGCACCACAATAAATTTACATTTGTAACCCTCATTTTAAAAATAAAAAATAATAAACAAAACCCATTGTCAATATGAAGTTTTCTCTCCTCCCACCACCTACCACATCTCTCTTCCATCTACCCCATTCCGCCCCTGATTCAGCATCCCAATCCATCCTACTCCACCAATTTCCAACAATTGGTGTTCTTGTCGGATGAAATCAACAATTAAGCGAGACAAATTGACTTGTAGTATATATTAATTTCTTGAATTTAAGAGAGGAAAAAAAAGAGGATATATAGTATCACCATATACTGATGCCTTGAATTGAAGGAATCAAATTGAGTTACAAAGGTATAAAGCAATTCATGTATTCGGCCACTAACAAGAGTAGGTAAGCAACTGGGTTTAATTTATTTGTCATATCTTGACATCTTGAATTTGGATGTGGAGAGAGATCTGAGAGAGAGAGAGAGAGAGAGAGAGAGAGAGAGTCACCATAATAATCAAATTGAGTTACTTGCCAATTCGTGTAATCCGCCGTTGACAAGGATGGAGAAGCTGTTAGAATTTTTTATTGTGGTGTAAGGGGGGGAAAAGAATACTTTTTAAATAGAAAAAACAAAAAAAAAAGAGTTTAAAGAGGAGGTTACTAGTGTAAATTTCTTTAGGAATATTTAAGTGAATAAAAAAAACTTGGTGCGAAAATAAATTATTGTGATAGGAATATAATTCTCCAAAGTTATTTGGACTCTGGAACAAAATCAAGATAATTAGAGTGTTATTTATATAATAGTTTTCCTTTTTTTTCCATTTTTAATCGCTTATGCGGTCTATTTAAGTTTTATTTTATTAGTTTACTATTTTATTAAATAGATTTTTATCAGATAAATGTTAGAGATAGTTTAGGTAAGATTATCAATAACCTTTTCATTTGCCAAATAAAATTAGTTTACTTTAGATAAGTGTATTCATCATCTTATTATAACAACTTATTTTGAAAATTTTCACTAAAAGATTGGACTGACTTATTAGATTACTTATTTTGTGATCATTTAACAATCTTGGATAATTGCATCTAACACCCTCAACCTTTCAAATTATTTTAGATTAAGTCCCCAACATTCAATTTTACTTTTGGGCGTCTCCAACCTCTTAAAAGTGTTACACTTAACGTTCCTGTGACAGTTTCTATCTATTTTTACCGTTAAATTTTGGGGGGTATTATGGCAAAATATAAAAAATTGAATATTTTAATGTTTAAAATTTAACCCAAAAAAAAGAAAAAAAACAGGGGGAGACACCCCCATTTGGCTGCCGAAAATGGCAACAAAGTGCTGCCAGAAATGGCAGCCAAAAAAGGGGGAGAGGGCTGCCATTTCCAGCTGCCAAAGGGGGATGTCTCCCCCTACTTTTTTTTTTCTTAATTTTAAACATTAAGATATTCAATTTTTTGTATTTTACCGTAATACCCTCAATTTAACTATAGAAATAGAAGGAAACCATCACGTAGACGTTAAGTGTAACACTTTTAAAAGGTTAGGAATGCCTAGAAGTAAAGTTAAAAGTTGGGGACGTAATCTAAAATAATTTAAAAGGTTGACGACGTTAGGAGTAATTAACCCAACAATTTTTTATTGTAATCATGCATATATTACTTACATATTTCTAGTGGTGGAGCTCGAAATTTTTGTGTAAGGAAGGCAAATTTTAGGTAAAAGAAAACTTCTAAATAACGTTTAATTTAATTGACAACTCTTTCTTCTTCAACAAAAATACTACCTTCAATAATGAACAATTCTCTTACATCCTGAACGACTAAACTAAAATTGCTAGATTTCCTTTTATCAAAATTAATTGTTTACAATATGAACAGAACAATTGTAACAACTGAAACATTAAGAACTTCTATAAGAAAATGGATTAAGCAAGAATTTTCATCAAACCTGGAGGGCTGCCCCCTTTTGCCCCTTAACAGCTCTGCCACTGCATATTTCGCAATATTCTAATATATTCATTCAAAAAATGAATAAAACAGTTTCTAATAAATAGTTTATAATTAATATTTTAAAATTTATAAAATGCCTATTATAATATAGTTATTAAGGAAAATAAAATATTTTATTTCCTAAGGTCACATAATTACATTTCATATCTAGTTAACTAGTTTAATATAACAAGTATTAGTTCGCGACGAAATAACAAAATATTGTGATTGACAAATGGCTAATTATATGTTAGTCAATCTTACATATTAAACATTACAAATAATTTGTTTTGGTATTGTCCGTGTAACGCAAGGTGAATATTAGTATAATTCAAAAGATAAATATTACCAAAGTTGTAGAATCTACCAGGAAGTTAGTTCTATTTTCTATTGATTTCAATATATTTGACTAATAATAAATAAGAAATCAATTCTTTATTACCGTAAGTGTTTCATCGTATTGCTCAAAATATACTTAATCTAATGTAGATTTCCTTTCGCTTCAAGTGTTTAATTCTTGGAGGACGCGCTACATCTTAATGAATAAATATGTAACGCCCAAAAATTTCATTTAATTAAAAATAATTTTATAGTCGTTTGAGATTTTTTTGAAGTTTTTAGGAATAAAATAAAATAAAACATCGTATTTGATTTTTATAATAAAAATAAAGGATAACTATTTATTTTTAAGATGATGATTATCCATCAAAGATAATTGTGAAATTTACCCTAGGTTGAAAATGCAATTAAATAAAAGGTTTGATTGTAGTTAGGCCGCTAAGAAAAACTATAAATAGAGGTGAAAAATAGAAATCTTTATATCAATTTTCAGAAACTCTAACAGTACGCTATCAAATAATTCTTTCCTCTTTTTGGCCAACCAAAAGTATTGCGCTTGACTACACAACCGAGATGTTGAAAAATTAGAACATCTATGATGCAGGAGCTAGTTATTCAAACCTTGTGACTAATAGAGGTAAATATGATATCTCCACCTACAGTACAAAGCTTAATTTGTTGAGTATATGCTTCTAACGTGTAATGCTTGAATGATATATGTTCACTCTTATATATTATTTGTGCATTAATAGATTGATATTATTATACCTTGTATGATGTTTCACGCCATGTATGTATACATTGAGTATGTGGATTAGTATACATGAGGAACATGTCACAATGTGGTGAATTGTACATTAGTGATGCAATGGATGATTTACATGAGGTCCCCATATAATGCACCACTTATATAGCCGTCTTGGTAGATATGCCACTTGGGCAGTGTACCCTCGTAAGTGTTGGGGACTCAGCAGCCCACTGTCTGGGTATATATACTGGACGCAGTATTGGAGGTCAAACAGTGGATATGATATGGCTAGACCTTGTCTTTTGATATTGGTAAGTCCTTGGCGACGGTCAATACATGGTAAGACCTTGGGAACAAGGCATGTGCGCTCTATATATTTTGACATGCCTTATTTACGACGAGCTTATACGGTGTTTTATACATGAAATGTGGGCCTGTGTGATTGGTTGGTTGTGTATGGGAGCATTACTTCATTTAATAGATATTATGAGCAAGTCATGCATGTTATCATGTTTACTGAGTCTTTATGTGTAGATTACGTACCAACAGTATGGACCATTAGAAATTCAAGGAAGGTCTGACTCAGATATGCTGAGCCATGTTGATTTTATTGGGGTAAATCATTCTGCTCTGCTGTGTGGAATAAAATACTATATTCTTGATGGGCGGAGCATTAATGATGGTATCAGAGTATGGTTCTGCCACCTGTTAGAGTATGTCAATTCAGACCACATGAACTTCCAACAAATATGTGAGTCATTATATGTTGTATGTATATTTATTTTTGTTATCAGAGTGCATAGAGTAAGCACGATTTAGGTAATTAGGAATTTTGAATTTTGAGGATGAAATTCCTTAAAGAGGGGAAGAACTACAACGCCCAAAAATTTAATTTAATTAAAATTAATTTTATAGTGGCTTGAGATTTTTTTGAAATTTTTAGGAATAAAGTAAAGCGTCGTACTCAATTTTTATAATAAAAATAAAGGATAATTATTTATTTTTCAGATGACAATTATTTGTTAAAGATAATTGCGAAATTTAACCCACGTTGAAACAATTAAATAAAAGTTTAATTGCGGTTAGGCCCCTAAGGAAAATTATAAATAGGGGTGAAAACAGAAATATTTATATTATTCAGAAACTCTTATGGTACCCTGTCAAATAATTCTTTTCTCTTTCTAGCTAACCAAAAGTATTGTGGTTAACCACATGACCGAGTTGTTGAAATATTACATCATCCGGTCGACCACAACATTTGTGGTCAACCAATGTTGTAATTTAACAACTTTTTGGTTGACCGCAATTAAGGCAGTTGACCGTAAAATAATATTATTTCTATTTTATTATTATTCTTTATACTTTTTTAAAATTGTAATTTATACGAGCTAGTTGTTCAAACCTTGTGACTAATAGAGGCAAATATGATATCTCTACATACAGTACAAAACTTAATTTGCTTAGTATATGCTTCTAACGTGTTATACGTGAATGATATATGTTCACTCTTGTACATTAATAGAGTGATATTATTATGACGGGCTACTTGTACATTAATAGATTGATATTATTATATTGTGCTAATTGTGTTTCACGTCATATATGCATACATTAAGTATGTAGATGAATAGCATATGCGAGGAACATGTCACGATGTAGTGAGTTGTGCATTAGTGGTGCAAGGGATGGTTTGCGTGAGTTCCCCATATAATGCACTGCTTATATAGCCGTTTGAGTAGATATGTCACTCCTTGTGAGTGTTGGAAGCTCGACGGCTAGCTGACTGGGTATATACACTAGACGCAGTGTTGGGGTCTTGGTGGCCCACTGTCTGGGTATATATACTAGATGCAGTATTGGGGCTCAACAGTGGATATGATATGGCTATGCATTGTATTTTGATATTTGTAAGTCTTTGGCGACTGTAAATGCATGGTAAGCCTTTGGGAACAAGGTATGTGCGCTTTACATATATTGATGGTCCTTATTTATAACAAGCTCATGTGGTGTTTTATAAATGAGACGCGAGGCCCTGTGTGATTGGTTAGTTGTGTGTGGGAGCATCACTTCATTTAATAGATATTATGAGCAAGCCATGCATGTTATCATGTTTACTTAGTCTTTATGGCTCACGTAGTCACTTTGTACTGTAAATCTACGTACAAATAGTGTGGACCATTGGAATTTCAAGGAAGGTTTAACTGAGATATGCGGAGCCATGCTGATTTTATCTGGGTAAATCGTTATACTCCGCTGTACCAAATAAAATACTATATTCTTGATGGCCAGGACGTTACAAAGTATGGATAAATTTTCTAACAATCAATAATATGCGATATTGGATATGAAAGTATAATTTGTCATTAATGAAATTGGAATCATATGCGTTTAGAGTAACATATGTTTAGAATCAATAACAAAATATAGAACTATATAACTAACATGATTTCATCATTCACCTAGATAATAATAAAAATTAAAATACATGAGATAGAAACGTAGAGTTAAATAGGAGAAAGTTATCTTTCACATCTAGTGTTTGCTTGTATCAAAATTGGCCTTTCGGCATCCTTCTATTCTCTAATATTTTGCTCTATAAAATTCTTTTCTTCAACGGCCACAAAAGTGCTCCTTCTATAGAGAAAATGAACCTACTTGCTTTTTGCGACTTGAAGAGATCCATGTACATGCTTGGTTGGCTCCCACAAAGTTTATATAACTTGTAATTGTATTTTGGTGATAATATTCATTGAATTGAGACTTGTCATCAAATGAAAAGTTGTTTCCAATTGAGTTTTCTATGTGCTAGAAAAATTTCAAGTCAATTGGAAATTCTTAGGCCAAGATATGTCCAAAATATTAAGCACTACCTATTTGTCCAACATCCTATAAATGTATCAACTTGCAGGTGTGGGCAATTTTTGAGGCTATTTTGTCTGGATTTAGAAGTTGATGATAAAATATGAGTTGTATCTCTTCAAATTATATTTCTAATTGATCAAGAATCACGTAATTTAGATAAGTACAACTTGAGATATGCTTGAAAAACCGACATAGAAGTCCCAGGTTCGATTCCCCCCATGTGGGAATTTGTCTATATTTTATATGTAATTTGTAGTCTCCTATATAGGAGTTTGTTTTCTTGTAGTCTCATGTATAGGGGTTTGTATTAGTGATTGATTTTTGTGCGATGTGTTTCAGAAGAATGTATATCTACACCACTTATACTGCCAAAAAAAAAAAAGTTTAAATGTCAAAGCTCTTTTCTTGTTGTCTCTTGTTGGCTATTTTTGTCGATTAAGTTCCAAATTTTGGAAAGATATAAATGAAGTTTGTTCGATCCTTTGTCTTGATAAGAACATAGTTTGCACATTTATGATGATCTTTTAACATTGTTTTGAATCAAATTTGAATATGGTCATATGGGATGAACTTGTGAGTCCGGCTATTAAAACAGATAGGGCTTCGAATTTGGAGCCAGAGTGCCAATCACGTGATGCCAAATCACCTGACATCTGTGAGTTGGCATCACGTGATTGGCAATCTAGCTCCAAATTCAGAGCCCTCTCTGTTTCCCTAGAAAATTCCTGAACTTGTAGATATTTAAGTATGACAGTCTTAATCCCACATCACTTGGGTAGAGAAAGTGAGACCAGTTTATAAGTTAAGAGGCTCACTCCAACTAACATGAGGCCTTTTGGGTGGAAACCCAAGAGAAAAACCGTGTGGGCTTAGCCATAAGCAGACAATATCATTTCAAAGTGGAGCGAGTCATTACACTTTGGTATTAGAGCGATGTCTATGTTTCTGTAGATTCACTTAAAGAATATTTTGAAGAGAAATTTGACTATTTTAACTTAATTGCGACCCGCTGTTGTTCGCGCTGCCAACTCCAGGTAAAGTTATTTCATTTTCAAAGTATTGGTTCGATACGATTTTGCATGTTATATGCCTCTTTTGTATCTACTAGAAATTTATGCATGCATTTAACAAAGGAAAGTTATATGATATAGACTGGAAGATACTACGGAAAAGTTAAAAAGTATTTATCGTGTTCTAACAAAGAAAAGAAAAGTTTTACTAGAGTTTGAGCTGGTAATGGACATAATGTAGCATAACATATTGAACAAAAGACCTGACCAACTTAAAGACAAAGAAACTCCTTTCAAGTCCTTGAAATATGGCTAAAAGTTATTAAAGACCCCAACTAACTGGATCTTGCATAATTGGCCAACATATATGGCAGTGGATAATGTAAATGGACAAGTTGAGGCAGCTAGACTAGTATATGAGAACTTCATAGCTAACCCTAATTGAACCAAGAGTGAGCATGTAGGTCGTGTTTTTAAAGCTTCTACTCGAGCCATGAACTTTGGATATCAGATGGGGATAACTTGAAAAATACAAAGGTTTTTTATACACTTTTTAAAATTAAGGTATATGATTTTTTTTTTTTGAAAAATCAGGTGTTTTAAGTGTTTTTACATTGTGATATCACAATATTACAACACAACAATCACAATTCACCAAAACACTGACTCATATCAAAACAACTCATCAAACACCGAGTCACATAAAAAAACTCGCCAAAATATCGAGCCACAACAAAAACAACTCGTCAAAACACCGAATCACAGTAAAAACAACTCCGAAACACCAAGTTACAACAAAAACAACTTGCCAAAACACCGAGTCAAAATCAAAACAACTCCAAAACACCGAGTCACAATAAAAATAACGCCAAAAACACTGAGTCACAACTAAAAGAATTCATCAAAACACTGAGTCAAAATCAAACACAACTCCAAAACACTGAGTCACAACAAAATTAACTCGCCAAAATACTGAGTTAAAATAAAAAACAACTCCAAAACATAGAGTCACTACAAAAACAACCTGACAAAACACTAAGTCACAACAAAAACAATTCATCAAAACACCTAGTCAAACTACCACCACCAAACTACCATCAACCACCGTCTGCCTCCTAAATCAAACCACCACCACACATCAATCACCATAACAAACTGCTGACCACACGCAAAACAATTAACACTGACACAAACACAACCACCAAAGCCATCGCAATGGCCGGTGAAGAAAAAAAGTAAAAAAATACAATTTTCAGATGGGGATGAACTGCATCTGATTTTGCAAACGGACAAGCGTGAAGGGTCGATCAAAGAGAAATCTAATTGTGAAGAGGGACAAATGCTTGAAATCAGATTGTTTATGAAAGATTCAGATGCAATCTGATTTTTGAAATCACATCACCGTGAGTAGAAACACCAGCTATTGATGTGGAGTTTGTTGAAGCAGACGAAGGTAATGGATAAGCGCGGCGGTGGCGGTGAAGGATAAGTAGCAGCGGCGTTAGAGGATAAGCAGCGGCGGCGGCGGCCGAAGAGTAATTACAGGGTGAGAGAAAAAGTTGGGGATAGGGTGGGGTGGAAACTTGATTTTTCCAAAGTAGTGCATGCAAACCTGAAGTTTTAAATCTGTCCCCAAACTCTATGATTCCTCTAATTAATCCTATCAGACAACCACAACTCTATCCATCTGACATCTAATAGACACGTTCGATGAAGAAAAACAAACCGAAGTCACGAATGTTCATTTTCACCTCCGTATGGCTAGAGGATGATGATGATAAGGAAGAATTTAAGTTTTATAGGTCAAAGATTAAGGCACTACCCTGTCTTGTCTCGGCCTTTTAAGTAAGGAAGCTAATAGCAAAGGCAAACTATCATGAGTATTTGGTCAGACTTCAAGGCAAACCTTCTGAAGATATATCTCTAGACGGTGTACCAGTGGTACGTGTGTACCCCAATATGTTCCCGAAGGATTTGTCGAGTAACACCTGACAGACACATGGAATTTAACATCGACCTTATACCAGGAGCCACTCCTATCTCCAAAGCTCCGTATTATATGGCACCGAAGGAATTACAGGGGCTGAAAGTTCAAATAAAGGAACTTTTGGAGAAGGGCTTTATCAGGCCAGGTGTTTCTCTCTGAGGAGCACTGGTCCTATTCGTGAAAAAAAGGACGGGTATACGAGAATGTGTACTGACTATAGCGAACTGAATAAGTTGATGATTAAAAACAAATAGCCACTCCCGAGGATTGAAGATTTGTCTGATCAGCTGAAGGAGTAGCTGTCTTTTCCAAGATCGACTTCAAGTCAGGCTATCACCAACTGAAGATCAAGTCAGCAGATATAACCAAAACAGCATTCAGAACTCATTACGGGCATTACAAATTTACAGTTATGCCCTTTTGGTCTGACAAATGCCGTGCGGTGTTTATAAACTTGATGAATAGGGTGTTCCACAAGTATTTAGATAGGTTTGTTATCATGTTCATCGATGACATCCTAACATACTTGAGGAGTTCGGAATAGCATGTCGAACATCTACCGACCATGCTGGAAACTTTGCGGAGGGAAAGATTGTCCGCCAAATTCAAGAAGTGTGAATTTTGGCTTGATCTTGTAGAGTTCTTGGGCCATGTGGTAACCGCTTGAGGGATTGAGGTGGACCATGTGGTCTAGACCTACCAATGCCGCTAAAGTGAGAAGCTTTTTAGGTTTGGCCAGATATTATTAGCGATTCATAGAGGGTTTCTCCAAGATAGTGGGTCCAATGACACGTCTCACTGAAAGGGTGGAAGTTTGTTTGGATGGATAAGTGTGAATAGAGTTTCCAAGAGCTGAAGAAGAGATTGGTTTCGGCACCAGTGTTGACGATACGAGATGGCTCCGACGGTTTGTAATCTACAGTGACGCATCAAAATGGGGGTTAGGTTGCGTTTTTATGCAGAAGGGTAAGATGATTACCTCTGCATCTAGGCAGTTGAAACCATATGAGGAGAACTATCCGACCCATGACCTTGAACTCACCGCTATATGGGAGTAAATGTGAGATCTATACCAACTATAAAAGCCTCAAATACTTCTTCACTCAAAAGGAGTTGAACATGAGGCAAAGAAGATGGTTGGAGCTGGTCAAGGATTATGACTGTGACATTATATATTATCCGGGTAAGGCTAATATAGTCGTAGAGGCCTTGAGTAGGAAGATCATGGGTCAGTTATTAGTACTCTGTACATTCCAAGACCGGTTAATCTAGGACTTCAAGAATTTAAGGATCAAACGGGAAAGAGGAAGGGATTTGAAATCTCTACCAACAGTGCTCTTATGGTCAATGGCCGCCTTTGTATACCCAGGAATAATGACCTCCAAAATGAGATTTTGATAGAAGCCCATTCTGCCATGTATGTAGCACATTTAAGAGATACTAAGATGTACAGAGACTTGTACGAAACCTTCTAGTAGAGAAACATGAAGAAAAGTATCGCTAAATTCGTTGCCAAATGTCTAGTATGCCAACAAGTAAAAGCCGAGCCTCAGCTTAAGGTTATTGTGGACCGACTTACAAAATCCGCCCATTTCCTACCAGTCCATGTGAATCTCAATTTGGATTAGCTTGCTTGGATCCATATTAGTGAAATTGTACATCTTCATAGAGTACCGGTAACTGTTGTATCGGACAGAGATCCGCAGTTTACTTCAAGATTTTGAAAGTCATTAAAGATCGCGATGGGCTCAAA
>CAVNYN010201675.1:0-78262 GCA_963692815.1 Nyctanthes arbor-tristis
CAGACGTGTGCTCTTCCGATCTCGAACAGATATAGGACACATTGGGTTCTCCTTTAACCTAATGAAACCAACATAGAAATAAGCAGAAAGTAGTAAATAATAACCTGTTGCACAAAAGACTCACCAAAACTTTAGCGCTTCCAAAGTCACAGATTTTCAGTAGATCGGAAGAGCGTCGTGTAGGATTCACCTGGAAGTAATTCATGACATTCAGTATCTTCAGAGTTAAACTGAAATGACTAAAACGCAATGAAAGCTCCACCAATCAATTTCATACTGACTATTCAGCAGGACTATTGATCTTCTTTCTTTCTTCCGTTACTAGGCACAGTAATGCATTACCATTATCATTAACGATCAAGTATACCAACTTTTCTTAAAATAATCTTTAACACATCTCAAGTGTGACTGCAAAAGATATTTTCATATTCCTAGATGGCAAGGAAACAATCCTCACAAGCAGTCATCTTCAAAATTCATCTTCTTAATCAGAAAAAGTACCTTATAGCAGACTTCCATCTTTGATTGAAATAAACAGAAATAGATAAGTCTTAATCTCCTTAAGCGTCACTAACAATATGATACGAAACTGGAAAGTAGGTTTTATCTATTGGGTCATGTGAAAATCTTAAATGATATTCAAATTTTCAGGCGCAGAGATTTAGTACAAACTTCTTTTTCATCCTAACATAGCAACACTAGATTCTTTTTCATGATTGAAAAATGCACGAGTTACTCATGTTCCCCTTTGGTTTCATTAAGAATACACCATTTTAATTGAAGCGACAGAGCTGTTTGGTTCAGTGTCATATACAACTAGTAAAAAAATTATCATTAGAAGACTCATGGAATGGTACTACAGCACAAGTTCTAATAATTTGCTTGTGCATGCATGCTTGAGTGTGTGTCTGAATGTGTTCATGCTGTTCATATGGACAACCAACTAACTAGCAACCTTATGCCACAACTGGTCTTAAACCTAGAGACATAAAAGTTGTAGCATTCAATTTTACAAATACATTGCCCCAGATGCAGAATTTATCAAAAAATTTCAAACTTCAGCCACTAAAAGGAAACATCTTACAAGTAAATTCTGAGGCTTGATGTCACGATGACAGATGCCTATACAATTGTGTATATAAGCAAGTGCCCTGCATATCTGCACCAAAATTTAGGCAAATGAGATATTAATAGAAACATGAATAACTGATATCATAATCAGGTCAAACCAACATAATATTGTCAGGTTGCTATTTACCTAAGAGAAAGTAAGAGCAAAGCAACATGAGATCCAAAAAGGAAACATTAGGATGCATAGACCTTTTTTGTCAATGTCCAGGCACTTATCCAATAATGGTTGATTTACTACAAGCATTATCTATAGCAAATAGAAAATTTTTCTAAGATCAGGGATAGAAGTAAAAAAAAAAAAAAAAAATCAATTGCCACCAATGGTTTTAGCTTCCCATATAACTCCACCGTTCATTTAAAATTACACTGACAAATAATGTTGAAACAATATAAATATAATGAGTTTAAATGCAGGTATACACTCCTCTAGCTATGAGGTCTCCATAGCATCTAAATGGAATAACTCGAATTTACTCCATCCTAAGTGGAGATCAAAGTTGTGAATGTGCATTTGTGTGAAACACATCTAAGCATATCTGCCAAATAAAAACACTTAAGTAGAGATAAAAATCAAAGAAAACTAGGCTGCACCCTTTGACCAACAGAACTTTGGTTAAAAAACCTCCATGGGAGAATTTGCATATTAAAATGATGTGAGACAACCACATCAAGAAACTGATAGATCTGCTAACATTTGATCCTAAGGGAGTGTATGGAATAGATTTGTGTCGTAAAAAGTAATATGGGGAGTTGTGAAAAATGATTTCTTTTTTAAAGAATGTATGGTTGAGAATGAATTGGCACAAAAATCAATAAGAATTGATTCTTGCAAAATAAATTTCATACGGACTCTAAATATCAAATCATTGCCCCTCTATCCTCGCTTGAGATCATACACTCCCACATCAAGGGAGAAAGGATTCTGCAACTGCACATTAATTAGGTGATGGATCCCTAATAGGATAAAAAATAAGGTTATTAAGTTTATTTCAATTAATAATAATTTCTACTTTAATTAGGATTATTTTTTCCCCTTATTAAATTAGGGTCTCCTTAATTGGTTTCTACCTTAATTAGATTTTTCTTCATCCCTATGTAAAGAAATTCTTGCTTCCGCAATCTGCAGACTATTATTATGAATTAAATCTGATTTCTTCTTCCAGAATTCTTGTGATTATTCTCTCTTTTCATCAGACTGTCTTATTCTCCTCCCATTTCTATCTCTCTCCTCCTATCCTATAAAACAGGGCTTGTTCTATAATTATCTACAGATTATTATTATTATTATTAATCAAAAATTATTTCTTCTCCCCGAGCCCTTTTTGATCAATTTCTTAATCCCTAGTCCGTCTAATTCTCCTCCCTTTTCTATCTCCCTCGTACATTTCGCTCTTCTATATTTATTTGTTCTTACTCATATTTCATTCAGCATCATTAAGACTTCTATGAGTTTGATTGGTGGAAAAAATATAATCAAGGAAAAACACAGTGATAGGCATAGCATTCGTGAATATATGCAGCGGTAGATCTTCTAGCTGCGAAAACAACAAAGATGATTATTGTCTACTTGAATAATCTCACACATACTTAGCAGGAGAAGTAACATACTAACATTCATCTGCAGTAAACACCGTGAAACAAGGAAGATATAGAAGTTTAGGTGATCATCAACAGGAAAAGGAAATCAAAAGACATAATTAGATGAAAAAAACTAAATAAACAATCAAAATGCAACACATGCAAGAGAAGTATAAAGTTTGACATATATCAATGGCATTCTTTGGTTCATCCTGCTGTATTGCCTTGCAATTCGATTAACGGTGTCAGGAACATATTCAAGAACAAGATTCAGATACAGTTCTTCTTTGTCTGTTGTTGAAAAAAATGAATGCTTTAGGGCCACAATGTTAGGATGATCCAACATTTGCATAATCTGCAACTCCCTATTCTTGTAGCGCTTGTCTTGAAGAACCTTCTTTATAGCAACAACTTCTCCAGTCTCTTGGCATTTTGCCTGTGGTAAAGCATTTTTAATCAGTAAAACAAAGAGGATAATACAGGATGTTAATTTGAAACTCAGACCACAAAGCTTACTTGCACAACTACACCAAAGGATCCAGTTCCAACAACATGTTCTGCTATGTAACTCATGACCTGTAAACCCAATTTAAAATGCATCAGGACATAATTAAAATAAAATATATCCTCAGCATCTGAAGTCAAAGTTCCACAGATTAGCAACCACCGACTTGATTGGATTGACCATTTCGACCACCAGTAGTGATCCTTATAACATGTCCAGCTTCAGCACCCACACCGTCAATTATTTCAGGTTCACTATCCTGCGTCCCATGAGAAGTCGCAAGTGAGATAATTACATTAAGTTCATGATAAACTGGAAGCCATACATGAAATATTGTATGAGTGTTGGCCCGTAAATGGCTATGAGATAGGGATGTAAACGAGCTGAGCCGGCTCGTGAGCCTAAAATCTCGGCTCGCGCCCAACAAAAATTAGGCTCGGAGCTCAAACTTTTTCCAAGCCGAGCCGAGCCGAGCCGAGCCGAGGAGTTAACTTTTTATTAAGAAAATACTAAAAAATATAATATAAAAAGCCATTTTTCCCCTTAAGCCCATATATACGAGCCGGCCCGCACGGGCCAAATGAGCTCGGTAGGCAGGCTCAGCTCTGGCTTTTTACGGGCTGACCCATTATGCATCCCTACTATGAGATGAGATGGTGAACTTAGCAGAAATGATGATGTTAAAATGAACCTGTATTCCTAAAATGGAAAAAGAAAAGGAATGAGAAAATGCATTACTAAGTAGAGATAGTGTCCAATGTGGACAAATTAAGGGGGAGGAGGACTTAACTCTTCAGTGGCTGGAACATGTTCTATATGGACCTTAAGGGATTCCTATTTATGAGAGTGAAGTGATCGTAATCAAGCAGGTCAGAGAGATAGAAGTGGATCAAAACTAACATCGTTTCTGGTGGTTGCTAAGGACCTAGCTACTTTACAGCATCCCTCAGCAATGAAATAAATAAAATGGCAAAATGAAATTCATGTAGCCAACCCAGATGTTTTGGGGAAACCATTAAGTATATTGTTGGTGGAGTTAAGAGAGAATAAAAGTGCTAAATCAGAACGCTTAAAAGCTTACCCTATCATCATCAGGGTCCGATCTGTCCCTCAATCTCATTTCTAGCATCTCCCTTCCAAGCCAATCAACTGAACTAGATGACCCCTTGAAACCATTGGAAGATCTTGAACTGCCAGCTCCTCCATGTCCTAGGCCCGAAGATGCCATGAGTGGTGTGATGAGTTTTAATGTGCTGGTATCGGCTCCTTTCAGGATAATCTTTTGTGACACAGCTATCCAAAGATTCTCTTTTCAGGATAATTGTTTGTGATGCCCTTTTCCATCTCAGTGATACTTCTGTCTACCTAACATATTAACAAAGTTGCTAAAGACCATGCCAGGAAGGAAAAAGGGATAAGGGATAGTAAATCTGGGATTAGCCTTCATAAAATTTTGTATCCAGTACCATATAGAGCAGAAAGTACAAGTTGGTTTAATCATGCCCACCCACCTCTGAGGAGTAATGAATGGAAAAGAAAAAATATATACTAGTGTAAGAATGACACTGTGATGGGAAGCCGAATGAAATGCATTTTCTCCAGAATAACATTCCGTTCTGACATGCAGCAAAAATAAACGGTACACTGACATCGATATTGCAGAAGGCTGATATGAAATTCTCCGGATAATTTATTATATATATCAAGAAAGCTCAGTGCTTTTGTTTTTGCTACACTTCCTCATAAGAAAGACATTATGCCATCCAAGTGCTAGCCAAGACATAACTTTTAATGCAATCTCGAAAATAGAATACAGGTCTCAAAGACACTGGCACATCATTTATACCATATGCAGCAATTCTGCAGATTATTCATGAGAAATAGATTGTGCAGGTGAAAAAGTTGATAGAAAAGGTTTCACATAAATTGCGTAGGTTTCCTCATCTAGTTAGTATGACATGTGGTTAAAACACCATCTTAGGACTTATAAGCCCAAGTTGATCGCTTTGGGTCTCTTGGTCTATGATGAACTTTTATTTGATAGAGAAGTGTGACTTTCTCTGTGATTACACTTTAGTGGTGAGGCTGTGGAGACAGTGCATCCTTAGGTTCAATTCTGTCAGGCACTTCAGGGAGTAACAAGCAGCTACGTGATACAAATGCTTGGCAGGATAAAATACAACCACGATAAATAAATACAGGCTTCTAAGTCCAAGTAATTAAGTCAACATGAAAAAAAAATACAAAAGAAAGAAAACAGTTAGTATGATGACTTAAGACTCTTATCATAGCACGTGTACTGCCAAGAAAAGGCATCATCATTAGCATTGGAAAAGAAACTGGCAAGGCAAGTCCCATTTCATCTGTTCTCTCTTTTATTTAAATTAGTTCCTTTCTGGTTCTGAGAGTTGTGCTTTACACAAAACAACTGAGTCTATTCAACAAAAAAAAAAAAAGCCTAAAGGTAGAGGCCGGTAGAAGTAAAAAAGCGCCAAAATGGCAGAGCGAGAAGTGCATGCTGCCCACCTCAAGGCATAACCTTTGAGGCTCTTGATGACACGCTTGTAAGGAGGAGTGACCCAAGCTCTTAACAGTACTCCCTCAGCACAAACTTGCATTATTACCACTCAATATTCTAGTTCTTTGACACTATAACTCATCAGCAGACTATAATTCAAAAACGAAAACATGGATTCAGTCATAATGCAGAATTCGTCCTCAGGAACCGCCGCCGCCGCCAAATAAATTTATAATTGCAAAAGACATGGCCCAATATGGTAAACAAATTTCCCTCAGATTTCACACAGACGATTTACGGCAATTTACCTAACCAAGCAGATCTAAGAATCCCACACCGGCCTAATTAATCTACACCGCAAACTTCCCAACTCAATGCAGTTGCTTCAAACGACGAATCACAACCGATAACAAAAAAAACAACAGAAAACAAACTTGCTCAGAAACCGACGCATATTCACTCACCTGGACTGAGCTTTCTCCAAATCCGAAGCAAATTCCGAGCATCTATCCAAGCCTTCAGCTCCCAAAATGATTCTACACTAGTTAAATATATTATATTAATCCCGAAATCTGAGATTTTGAAGAAAATTAAAAAAAGTTGATATCAAAATCAAGAGCGTGCACTGTTGGTATTGATTAAAATCGGCTTCTTTATCCCTTTTTCTTATTGTGGACTTTGGAGCATTACTTTTTTATCTCTCTAATTTCAACTGTGGAAAGTGATTGTGCGTATCTGTATGTGTTTTGCGAATTTCGATACACCCACACACACACTGACAGTGTGAGATAGCGAATGTGGACAAAACTATACTGGGTAGAGTAGTACAGTAGGAATACTGTCAGTTAATGAAACTTTCCAAGAATAAAAATGGGGGCTTTTTTTGAAAAAATGGAAATAAACTAGGGACAATTGTGTTAGACGTCTTCAACTTCTTCAAAAAGTAAAACCAAGTCCTTGTTTTTTTATTTTTTGGCATTCAATTATCACATTTTCATTTAAGGAAAAATTTCTAATACTCCAAGAGTATCAATGGCTAATTAAGATCTTACATATATGGTCATGTGTCTAAATTGAACAATAAATTGGGGTCTTTGAATTCATTTACGAAATCTTAATTTAGCCAGAGAAGACAGAATAGATACTATTAGAGTACTATAGATTAACAGGCATTTGAAGATCATTTGAATGAATATAGGGTCCAAATTTCTGCTAGTTTAACTATTGGCATTTCTCTTAATACCTTTTTCCCCATTGTTGTTGTAAGAATAACCAATATTATTCTATTTCTGTTAGAATATGGTTTTTTTCATGGTAGAAATCAACAACAAAGTTCGAGGGAGGAGTGTTATTTACGTGATATTTCCTTAAAACTAACAAATAATGTTTGTTTTCTTAACTTGTAGGAGTAAAAATCTATTTAAAGTTGGTGGTTATTACACTCCCATTCATTTTATTAAGCATCGAATTAAAATTAATGGTAGAACTAACATACATTTGTACATATTGCCATTCGACAACTTATTTAACCCATGCTTATGAACTTTGTTGCAAAAAAGGTAAAAAGTACAATATCAATTGCACTTTTTAAAAAGACGTAAGACCTTAAATACAAATTGATGTTATTTATACTCAAGTTTTGCTTGTAAAAAGCTACTATTTTATTCCAAAGTAGACCACATGTCATTTATCTTTTTATTTATTTTAGATAACATAATCATAGCTAATTACAGGTCCAATCAAAAGGTTACTAATTTTTAAAATCACGGTCATTTAGCACTTTTATTAAAGTTTATAGGTAGATTATAAAAAATATTAAATATATTATAAAATTTGAGCCATTAATGAATGATTTTATTTAAAAGTAATTATAAAAATAACAAGTTTTATACGTTTACATCCAAAGATAACACGATTTAGTTGTGTGAAGAGAATTATATATATATTATAAAAGAGGGGAATCGAACCATTGATCAAAGATTTTAAGAGGTAATTAAGATGTCTTTAGACTAATGAGCCTTGACTAAATGAATGAGAAATTTAAATTAAAATTTAAAATTTTATTAAAAAACTCAATACCTTTGTCCTATTGTTCCAAATTTAAGGTGCATAAGCCACGTGTCCCCACTTTGTGGATTATAACCCGGGGCCAAAATGAATATTATAAAAGTATCATTAGTGCGCCCCAGGGCACAACTCGTTTGGACGGTAAATCAATGTAAAGGCTTACTTCTAGTGGTAGGGTGAGGGTTTGAAACCTACTGAACGCACATGGATTCAATTATCAACTTATGGTGTAGGAGGTGTGGCAGAAGACCCTTTGTCAGCAAAAGTGTACAATTTGCGGGGGAGAACCAGGGTCCATTCGATGCATATCCAGAAATTTACCTTCTCCAGGGTTCTAGGGGCGAGGTCCTGGAGGCTTAAGATTAGTCTGGCACATACTAGGATTCCTGGTGCCAATCAAAAACAAAAAAAAAAAAAAAGAAAAAAGAAAAAAAGTATTAATAGTGCACTATACACGGTGTCCGATACTGAATTGATAAATAAGAAAAAAGACAGTGCTAGTGCTGGTTGTAAATCAAAGAAGTTTAACAATATGTTATACAAAAAGTTACGTGTCTCATGTAATTGTCATTGATTTAAAAAGTATATGACATTAGATGTGTTGAAAAATAGAATGTCTCAAGTAAGGACAGGGCTAGAAATTTTTTGACAAGCCAGGGACATTTAGTTCGGTTTAAAGTATCTATCTCTTGAATTTTTCTATTAAAAGGACCGTCCTCCATGACATAGAGAGGACGGCTGATGTGGCGGTTTATGTGTCACAAGATAGGACCAAATTTGCTGCCACGGAATTGCTTCTCCTTTTTTAATTAAAAAAACCAAATAGCCCACCACGATCCTTTTTGTCTGAAATCAATTACCCACCCACCCCACCTTTTGAACTACACCCCAAAATCAGTCAAGATGCCACCGACCCCTTCACCACCACGACCACCACAACCACTATCAGTTCTCGCCGGAGAAGACCCGTCTGAAGCCGGCACCGCTCTGCAAAATCCGGCCGACCCCGCGCCTCCAGCCCTCGACCGCGCGCAGCCCCAAAGGAGCTGTCCCGGCGTCATTGCCCAGCCCCAAGCCGTCCTCCGTCGTCAACCGTCTCCCTCCGGTCTAAAGCAATCTCTCATGTTCGCCTCCGGAATTGTGTTAATCTATCTACGATTGTGTAAACTCAAGTGTTGTCTTGTAAGGATCAGCTAATGAAGATAGAAGTTCTGTCCGTATTGATGCCTGACAAATATAACAAGAACTATAGATCAATCATGCTCACTAATACACGCATCACTAAAATTTCAGATTCAGTGAATGTTACATACGGAATTCATTAATTGTTTATGAGTTCAAACAAAGCAAAGAAACCACGAAATGTTTTTCTATTATCCTTTCTTATTCTATTCAATACAAAATTGCAATTTACAAGAGGATGTAGAGAAAATTACAATTTGAATTTACAACCTTTCCAAGTTCTGCAGTTCAGCTACTATTTATTATAAATATTGGCACGTCGATGAGCTTGCATAGGCCACATCCACCTGGTGAAGTAGACTAAATTCTCTTATGCTTCTTCGAACTAAAACTACTAGCTGAAGAAAGTGGATTGTCAGCATTATTAAGGAACAAAAACTTGACTTCGACAAAAGTATGCCAGTGATGATACTAATTTTCGAAGTAATAACCCAAATTTAAAGGTCTCATAACTCTACTTTTGTTAGCTCTTTTCTTGCAGATGAATTCATCAAAGCACCATAGTTGTTCATTATGTTTCTGCATATGAGAATTAAAATTCAAACCAGAATGTCTATATGAAGCATGGAACTAAGAATGAAAAGAAGATAACTCAAACGAGTTCTTAGAGTATGTGACAAATTTTGAAATTTTAGCACATTTTTCTATCATTTGTGACAACTCATCCGTCTACTCAACCGATATGCCCTTATTCTTCGCATCAAGCCTGTTACTTGATTCCCCTTTCTCCTACTTCTGACCTCCATTCAATTTTTTTATCAAACCACCGGAAATATCTGTAGTCCCAATTTGAGCACCCATAAAATAGTTCACCTTTATTCTCGTTGTCCTGCGCTTAAAACCATTAAATTGATCAAATGAAAACCATTCACAACAACTGTTATAACACTAAATATTGTCGAAATCTGCTTTCTACTAGATAATTTTTCCTAAGAAGACTAAATGATGATTACTTTAACAAATCAAACATCTCTCATTGTACGTCAATGGGAGATCAATTTTCCTAGTATAGTTTGCATAATTTTTTTGGGAGATCATGGAATGGTATGAACTAATCATGTCATATTTTGTTCTAAAGCATTGAGTGTCCACGCCGATTATTAATTCATTAAGGGCAAATGGAGTGCTCTGCCATCTTGAATACATAGCTATCCTTTTTTCCTTTCTCTTTCTTTCAATCTTCAAAAGGGGTTTGATGGCTGAGCTTTATATAAACCAAGTCCTTATTTGAAGCATGTAAGACAATTTGGTCAGTTAGAAAAGAGAAGGAAGATATGTCAAAGATATCTGATTGCCACAAAGCTGAAAATTATGTCCAATTTTTGCCACAAAGCTGGAAAATATGTCTGATTTTTGTCACATTGCAATAAAAATATGTCTAATTTTTTTCATCCGCCCAATTAACCTTTAAAGTTATTCCCCCCAAACTACTTTCACTTCCCACTCATCCTTTAATCTTAATTTTTTGAGAATAACTACTAAAAGTACTAACTACCATTAAGGTTTTTCATTTTTAGCGCCAAAATATAAAATATTTGATAATTGCATAATTATGTCATTTCTTTCTGTATTATAGCGACCACTTTAAATTAATGGTGGAGAACAAAAAGGAAATTAAAGAACAAACCATTTATGATTTTTTGAGCACATACCTTATCTTAATTATTGGCTTTCCAATCTTCAAAAAACAAAACTTCTTCTTTGACATCTCCACGAAATGGAAATCTGGGGATGTGCTTTGTCTTACAATAGAGAAGTGTGTGGATTATTATCAAAACAAGTTGGAAGTAAATAGAAAAGCATGTGTGTTTAATTTTCGTACAATCAAGGCAAGTGGCCTACACCTAGTGGCGAACGAGGGAGATGGCTTCCAACCGGAGGGAGATGGCTGACGACGGAGGACAGCTTGGGGCTGGGCAATGACGCCGGGACTTCTCCTTCCGGACTACGCGCGGTGGAGGGCTGGAGACGGGGGGTTGGCCGGATTTTTGTAGCGCGGTGCCGGCTTCAGACGGGTCTTCTCCGGCGAGAACTGATGTGGAAGTGGTGGTGAAGGGGTCTCGGGCGTCTTGTCTGATTTTGGGGGTCTGGTTCAAAAGGTGGGGTGCGTGGGTATTTGATTTCAGACAAAAAAAAATGTTGGTGGGTCGTTTGGTTTTTTTTCCAATTAAAAAAGGACAAGCAATTTCGTGGCAGCTAATTTGGTCCTTTCTTGTGACACATAAGCTGCCACATCAGCCACCTTTTAATAGAAAGATTGCTATATATATATTGAAAAAAAAATTAAAAAAATTCGGGCTGCGTGGGCTTTTGATCTGTCAATGCTGTCAAGTGTCATTTTTATTCAACTTTTTGTCAATAACTTTTACAAATAACAAAACTCTTATGAAAAAATTTTAGATTATAATTGCATTAACACTTATCTGTTTTAAGAAGGTGATCGTTGTTGCAAGTATTATCATCACAAACACAAGTAAAATCCAAGTTGAACAGAAATGGTGACAGGACTCGACTGATTCCCACAAGCAATGTTTGTTCTTACTCGAGATTTCCTCAAAAGAGTGGAAAAAGGCAAGGTCAAGAAAAAGGCCTCCATTCTCTTGGACGGAGTTTGAGATAAGGATCACATTCCCATGTCAATCTGCATCGTGTCTGATAAGGGGATATAGAAAGCTCGGTTTATTGCTTAATTGGGACTCCTGTATATATTTGTCTTATTTCCTCTCAATACTTTGGAAGTACGAGAAATTTTTCCAAGATTGTGCAAAATAACTGTCTCCGTGAAGAAAAGTAGAAAACTCTCAAGTCTGACCTGTGATTTGCCATATATGCAACATGATGTAAACCTTATTATTGTGAGTTTCATTTCAATATGAATCTTTCATGTAGAATGAAAGATCTTAGTTTATACATCCAAAAAATCTAAGAAAAACAATAAACCACAAGACGAACATTATATTCCAACGGCGTCCAGAAGCTCGGAGTGTTGAGAGACAGAAACAAGCGAATTGGCCACAATGGCACCACTGGCAGCAACCGCAGGGACGCCTATGCCGGGAAATGTTGAATCTCCACAGCGATAGAGTTGTGGAATTGGAGTTGAATGTCCAGGAAAAGAGTCTTTACCCGCTTTTATAGCTGGCCCATAAGTTCCTCGATTCCTTTGAAGAAATCTTTGATGTGTCAACGGGGTCCCGACTAACTTGACCTCACACTTTTCACGGTCGAAACCTGAACCAAGTGCGCGCTCTACAGCCTTCCACATTACCTGGAACAGAAACCAGAGAGTGTTTTAAGTTCAAAGAATTGATCAGAGTAAAGACACGAGTATAGTTAGATAGCAATATAATCAGAGTAGAGACACGAGAATTTCATTTGTGAGGAACTTGAAAAGTTTCTTCAATAAGAATAGAACAATATAATCCAGGTCGATCTCAGTTTCTTGAAGAACAAGGAAAGAAAGCTTGTTTTATAGTATTGTCTAGTATGCCATGACTAAAAATACGCCTCGTAAAATTAAAATTAAAACAAATCTAAGCTTACAAGACAGGACAAAGAGAGCTAAAGCAAAATGCACGATCGATAAGAGTACCTCGGATCGTTGAGCCTTGAGTTCCTTGTACTCGTTACTTCTGCGGTCAAGTCCTTCCCAAATTTCGAATGGTTCTGTTCCTGGTGTATAAGCATGCAACACGTGTTTTCCGGGTGGAGCAAGATCTGGACTTAGCACACTCGGTACAGATATTAATACAACATTCTGATCAGCATCGACTCCTCTCTCCCAATCGTTTACAACTATATGATGGATTCCCAGGTCTTCACGTATACCCTAATCAGCAAAAACCTTGTGTTTTGAGTATAAATATCTATGAGGTAGATAAACAGAAGCTGGGTAATTCATAAATAAAACGAGTAGAACACGAAGCTCGTGAAGGTATTTGTCTAGAGATTCAATCAAACTGAGAGAATAAGAGATTTGCCAGTTGCAATGAATGCGTAATAAAATTATTAGCAGAAAGTTTAGCCAATGTTAGTGTATTAAAGAAATCGTCTGTAACAGAAAATAACTGAGATCCTACAGCATCTCACCTCGGCATCAAAACCCAAATGCAGGTGCATAAATGATTCACATTGTGGAGTCTTTTTAATCCTGTCTTGATAAGACTTAGGAACAACTTCCTTAGGCAATAAATTCAACGTGTCCCAGACGTGTGCTCTTCCGATCTACAGCTTTTTTAGCACGGATAAACTGCAATAAATAATTTTCGTACCAGCTTACAATTAGGAAGCATATTCAATGTGTATAAGAATCTCATCAGAGATTGTACAATCGACTCACTTGTCCACCTCTTAGCCTCACTCCTATAGCTCGACCGTCTTCAACAACAATATTTTCTACATGGCTTCTGAGAGAGAGACGGCCACCAAACTTCTGTAAACCCCGCACAAGAGCGTCAACAACTCCCCCACTGCCATGAAGTGGGTACTCTAAACCGCAACCGGGCTTATACCACTCTGAAAACATGTATATCTGAAAATACTTGAGTTTAGTCATATCATGTCTTGAGTCTTAACATGACAAAAAAAAAAAAGGGTCATATTTCTAAGTAAAATTGTCCTGTCATACAATTTTAAAGTCAGTTCAAGTGAAAACAGATCATGGATTCAGAAACTTAGTCAGATAAAATCTTCATATTATATGATTGGCAAAAGTAAATACGCAGTCGCAGGCTCAGCCGTGCACAGAACACGCTCTTTAAAGGAAAAGATGTACATAAGAAAACTAGAAATTTCAAAGTCTTGAAAGCTTTACAAAAATAGTTACCATCTCTGCAGCAAGTATGCCATCTGATTTCACTCCAGCAAGCAAAAACGATAGAAGATCCACCCAATTGCGTATAAAAGGATCTTTTAGCTCTAAGGAGTCAATGACCTCTATGAAAGGCCTGAGAAGCTTAGTAGCACCAAGGGCTCCCTGAGGTCCCATTTGAGCAAAAGATTTTAAGAGAGACGGTGCATATCTAGCACCAGCAGTTGAAAGAACACCCCAGTCACCTCTGATAGACAGAGGAGGTAGGGCCATTGCAGCTGCAGATAGTGGAAGTATCGCATCCTGCAGGAGACATAAATTTACATCCAATTAGAAGATATACATGCAGTGACAGATAAGCAATATATATATATATATATAGAGAGAGAGAGAGAGAGAGAGATTTCATATACAAAGTACAAAATTAAAGACATACCCAGATGATATATACATACAAATACAGGCTAAATGGAAAATAAAGGATACTCACAAGAAGTTTTCTCCATTCTTGCACTGCATTTTGACCTACATACTTCTCAAGATCCTGAAGAATAATTAATCACAATCAGCACCTTTTTTCAGTTGAGATTACAGTGACATAAAAATATTTTAATTTGATCCTCAGTAATGATACTAGTGCATCTGACTCTTTGGAAAATGCATTAACACCAAAACACTAAGGCAACAACATTATGCACTTCATTTTAAAATTGTTATCTCCCAAAGCTGCTGGCAGTAGGTTAAAATAAACACCATGTCAAGTACTCCATTATATACTCTTGCAAAATGGCCACTGTCACTCAGTCAAGGCAAAGAAACTCACAACTGAATGCTAATATAAAGAATGAGGGATACTGTTCGAAACCATAATGGGAAGGGAGGTAAGAACAAAATTTACCTTGAAAAATTCTGTTGGGCCTATGCGCGACAAGAATTCACCTTCAGGTATGTATACCATCCATGAATCATAGGTTGCGCAGGGAAGTGATTCACCTAATGCATCAAGGACCTGCAAAATAATTCACGAATGGTGAGAAATTTAAATACTCATATATAACCATCATAATACAAGTTAGGAAATTTCATACAATATGCATCTTTTAATAAATTATTTGGTTGCCGAGATATGTTCAACCTATTCACCTAGGTGAATCAGTGCCTGTTTGAGATGGGCCACAAATCACAAGTAACACCTAGATTTCCACTGACCCCTTACCAGTGGAAGTCTTGAGAGATGAATTTCTCATTCTTTGATCACTAGAACTTGGTCAGACAAGGTTACTTATGATGCCAACTGGCAGTTATGGTATATTAATCCTTAAATTGAGCATAAGAATTCTGCCATGGCCAACAATAAAGCCTGAATAGCACACATGAAATCAATTAATCAAACTTACAAATTAAACACATTGGACCAAAAATTGCATATAAAAATATGATTACTTGTGCAAGAGGGTTGGCCTGAGGACCTCTTGATTGAAATCCAGAGTACAAAGAAGGACCAGAATCAAACTTGTAGCCTTTAACATCAAAAGAATGAGCAGCACCCCCGGGCAAATCATGACTTTCCAATACCAATACATCTTGCCTGTATCTAGCCAGAAGTCCGGCACAACACAGTCCCCCAATGCCACTCCCTATAACAATAACATCTGCCTCTGGCTTTCCTGCACATCACACTGCAGCCACATTAAAATGTTCCTCAGAGTTAGAATCCATTCATTCATCGATGAGATTATCTCATTGCTTTAAATTCTATCATTCTACTTCCACGCAGTATAAATAAAATAAATTATATACGCAAGTGTCAATTTCACAATTTGCACGAATAAAATCCCCCCCAAAAAGAAAAGGGAAGAGAAAACCCATATTTCTGTGAGGGTGATATGTCAAAGGAAGGACAAAAACAGAGGAGGGACCTTGGAAGGACTGCTTTTGAGGAAGTGTTGTAGTGGGATAGCCATTGGAGTTGGGCTCAGAGCCGTTGCCGGAACTCCGCGCCATAAAGGTCCGGCTTCTGCATTTCGATCCAAAACCAGAGTGGGGTCGGAGTTGAAGAAAGTCGGGCGCGAAAGGAATACTGCTGCCCCCTAACGCCATGGATGAAATTCACCAGTGTATACTTGTGTGATGTGTATACTCCAAAGTGTGTCTTCATGGGAACGAGGATGATCGATGACGTGGCGCTTGCTGAGCGCCGATTCGATTTGTGGATCAGTTTTTCTAGGCTAGGCCAAAAACCGAGCCCGAACGGTACCAGAACCCGATGGGGCATCGAGTAAAAATTTTTGGTTTAAGTACCTAAATCTAAAACTAAACGGATTTAGATGGGTTTTGGGTTTGAGTTAAAACCCAAAAAGCCTGAAAATACTCCAAAATTTTTTTCTCTTAAAATTTTAAATTCTAATTTCTAATTAATTCTACCACAATCCACAAGACCATTTCATTCATTTCATAATCACATTTTTACTACACTCGTCTCCTTCACACATAAAAAAAAACTCTAAATTTTTGTAAGATGTGTAAATTTGTCTTTTTCTACAAGAATTTTACTAGTTTTTATACATACGTCATGTGATTTGTACAAGACATTATTTTTAATTACTACAAGTTTATGGTAAAATTATAAAATTAGAATTAGAATATAGATAAAGCCAACTAGCCAAATACTAGTATCTAATTGTTAACTTCATTACATTAGTATCTAATCACTATTATTTTCATTTAAGTGTATTATATGTACTTTAATTTTTTTGTTGTTATTACCCATTTAAGTGTTACTTTTTTTCCGTTTATGCATTCATATAATATGTGCTAGATACTCAAACAAAACTCAAAGTTACCCGAGCCCAAATCAAGACCGAACCTAAACGGACTTGCCGTTTTCAAGACCGAATCCAAACCGAAACTGAAATATTTAGTCTGGGCTTGGTCAATCCCATACCCAAACTAGAAACCCGAATGCCCATGCCACCTTTTTGTTTCTAAATCATCACTGATCTTTAACTTGTTACCTATTATTCACTGAACTCACAGAAATGCTCTTCCGATCTCCAATATTGAACTTATAAAAGTGTTTCTCATCCATCACTAATACGGATTACGTTAGTTACATTTAACGGAGGAGATGACATGACTTAACAACTACTCCACGTGACAAATGAGATACCTATGTGGTCATTAAACTATTTAAGGTGTTAGATCGGAAGAGCGTCACTAAACTTATCTTTAAGTTACTAATCTATCATTAAATTTTAGCATGTTACTAGTTAGTCACTAAATTGCCTTTAAGTTACTGAAACATCATTGAACTTTGACATATTACCTGTTAGTAACTGAATTTACAAAACGATATCAATGTATAATGTGTCGTTCGTTTCTCAAACTGATAGTTATATATTTTTTTCTTTTTTTAAATATTACTGTCTATTTTTCATATTAGCCATATTTCACAACGTCTCGAGTACCATTTGGAGCTAGATTGTAATTTTCTATACTGGGCTAAATAATAAATTCCCACAATTGCTTATACGGCAATGCACAAAAAGTCATAGAAAGAGAATACATTTGGAATTTATTACTTTAGTCAGCATAACCTAGTATAGAAAATTATAACCTATCTCAAAAATGATGTTAGGGACGTTGTGAGATGTAGTTAAAATAAACAATAATATTGTTAAAAAAACAAAAATAATAATATCAGTTTGGGAAACGGACGATTCGTTATATATTGATATCATTTTATAAATCTAGTTACTAACATATAACACTTCAAAGTTCGATGATGATTTAGCAACTTAAATGGACGTTTATGATTAACCAGTAATACGTTAAAGTTTAATAATGGATTAGTAACTTAAATGTAAGTTTAGTGCCCAACCAATGACACCTTAAATAGTTCAATGACTATAGAAGTATTTCATTTGCCACGTGACGGAACTGTTAAACTACGTCATTTTACCGTTAAATTACATCATCTTATTCGTTATGGATTGAAAACACTTTTATAAGTTTAATAATTGATGGGTAACGCATTTATAAATTTAGTGAGTAACGGGTAATAAGTTAAAAACAGTGGTGATTTAGAAACAAAAAAGTAAGTTGAGTGACCAAATGTGTATTTAACTCGTTTTTTATTTTTTGTTGTGTTAATTTCATATATGGTCACAACCTTTACTTTCTATCACTTTGGTCTCTAACTTTGTTTTCAATATTTTAAGTCCCCACATTTAGTAAATTCACTCGTAAAATTACTTATGAGCTTTTTGCATTTACTTTTTAGATAATTGCAAAAAATTTCTAAAAAATAATAAAAAAGAAAATAAATTTTTATCAACCTAGCTACTGATTATACTCATATTCTCAACTTCCGATCTGAAATGACAAATACATGTAACAATTTTATTTATTTATTTTTAGGGAAACCTTCCTTTTTACTTGCCATTTGTTGCAGCAGTGGTAAGTATAAGCAGCAAAATATGGATCTCATTTTTGTTATTTGAATGACTACTGAAATTTATCATTTATAAATAAGTTTTAAAATAGTGGATAACTAAATAGGGTGAAAATAGATTTTTTTATCTCTTAATTCTTTTTGCTTTAAAAAGAGATTACTAAAGAAAAAAAAGCAAGTGGTATAATTGTCAATTTTGTTGTCAATTAGAGACCTTATGTGTAGATTTATGAAAAGTTAAAAATCCATGACCTTAAAAAAGGAAAAATCAACTGATACAATGAACAAAGGTTGAGGTCCATTTGTAAATTTTACCCAAATATTAGTAGCCTTCAGAGTTCAATTTTAAAGCTTGACCCTTTAAGATAAAGAGCATTTTACTTTACATTTAAAAAGTTTCTTTTTTTAAAGGGATTAAAGAGTACTAGAGATGCTCTTGATTGGTTTTATATCAGTGTGCACTCCCGGCTCAAATATGATAATCACAGAAAAATATTAATGGGATAGAATTTTCAGAGCATGGATGAAAAAACAAACAAATTTAACACTTCAAATGATCAATAATTAATACATTGTTCAACAAGTTTCCACACCAACATAGCATAACCGCTTCCGATCTCTCCAACCCACACCTGCATTTCCTTCAAGCTCCCAGATGTGCATTTGCACCTCTTATCTCAAGCTCTGCTCTTGGACCCACCCAATTATGGCTAACCCTGGTGCCATACAAGCATATTCATCCAAGCACACGGCTGATCACTTTAAAACACATACAAAAACTAGGCAATAACTTTGCCCATTCACGTCATGCCAGATTTTTATGTACAATTCAGCAAAGCTAAGAAGCTAAACATCTCGATAGCCAGCCTGAGTCAGTGGCAAGAAGGGAACATCCATAGCCCTGCCAACGAGTATTAACTCCCATCACCGGGACACCTTTGAAAATGGTGTGTTATATGTGACTATAATCACTTCATAACTTCTTTGGTCCTATTCCTAGGTTTGTCAACCCACTTCGTAGAATATATACGGGCATCTGTGGCATTTATGTACTGAAGGCATCTACATTCTTCTTGAGTAAGAATTATTGTCACCTCCAACATTGCTCATGAAGAACGCTCCCTCAAGCAAGAAAGAAATCCAGCCATCACATAGATGCATATGGTGCTTCAATATTGTAGTTGATCAAGAATTTCACTGCAAAAGCACCAAGTGAGATTGTTGATCCGGTTATTGCAAAATAAGATTATCACATGCAGTTTTCCTAGATATATAGCTTCATTATATAGGTATGAGTAGGTAGCAAATCAAGAATACAGAATTATTAATTTCAAAAGTTTGCAAAAGCAATAAACTAATACACAGTGAAACATTTTTCCGGAAAAGACTGTCATTGTATGGTTCGATCCCCCACTAACTACCAGGCCCAACCCGGACACCCACCAAGACAACCAGATTGCGCATTCAAAATACTCCATTTGATTTGACAAAACTACAAATGCGGTTGCCGTTCTTCATGATAGATGGGACACCAGTTGTGTTCCGTCCAAAAGATGCCAACAATTACTTAAAATGCTCACCTTTTATAACTAAGTCATGAGCCAGAACTGGACTTTTGGACCCACACTTGTTTCTGCAATTAAATAGAATAATTGGATAAGGGATGCCAAAAAGAACAAGGTAAATAAAAAGTGTTCACTCATCAGTCAAGTTTAGAATGCAGACCTCATGGGAACCATGGCCGGAAGAGCCTCCTCTTTTCACAGGTTTCCCATCCACAGAGAAAGAGCTATCTGGATCCTTGATATCATGCGCTGATCCTCGCCTACTACCACGCCTATAAGAAACTATAGTAATTCAAAAAAGATCAGTACGAAAGTATGCATGTTGACAACAATAAAGCAGTTATTCTTTAGGCAAAACTAACCACTGTCAGCAGGATACTGACTACCACGACCACTTCCAGTGAATCTCAACTCATTGCCACGTGCAACAGGCATGTTATGTTTTGTTTCTGCATGAGTACCTACAAAATCCATAGCGTTAAAATGTACAGCTCAGAGCAACTTGATAGAAAAAAAACATATGTTAGCATATGAGGACACATACAGTTACCAGTTGGAAATGGGGTTCCGAAATTGAGAGTTTAAATTTCCGCGTAGCACTTAAAATTGCTACAAATATACTAGATAGTGTAGTGACCAAACCTTCTCCAGAATCCATTACTTGCGAGGATTGGGGAGTAGAGGATGAGAAAGACCCATCACTAGCATGTGAGCCATTTGAACGCCAAATAGGAGTCCTAGTACCATGACGACGCTCTTCCGATCTCCTTGCCCGTCTTTCCAGCTTCTCAGTGTGGGTATCATGCACATCATTCCCAACTTTTTCCCCATCAGCTCCACTAAGATCTTTCAGCAAAGACTGGACACTTGGGGGGCGAGGAGGTTTTTTATCCCTGTCTTGATTCAACTCGTATTGAGATTCAGAAAATGATTTGCTTTGACGACTATTCCGGTTCAGAAGAATGTTCCTGATGATCCTTCCACTAGTTTCGCGTTGCTGGTTCTGTTTAAGAACAATGAAACAATGTAACTTTTTGGCAGAAGATGCATTCTGTTCAAGTGATGAAGCACCAGATACCCACAAAAGAATAGAACAGAATTCTATTAATGTGTTTGGCAACTCCATTTATAAACAAATCTGTTTATAAACTGCCACCTGGCATCATTTCATTGGTTTCACTTCTTTCAAAAAGTCAAAAAGTAAAAGTCAAACTGCACCTTTTGACTTTGAAAACAACCAATAAAATGATGTCACGTAGTAGTTTATAAACACCTCAGTTGCCAATGTGTTTTTCATCATTCTTTTTTTAAGGATATGAAACTTCTGGAACAAAATACGGAATTAGAGCATATTCCCTGTTATTTTCCCACCACTAATAACGTCACGCATACATAAAATTTAATAGGTAGTGAAGTATCCGTTTCCCTATTATTATACAATATATACAAGTCTATACGATGTTCATATTAAAAAAAAGAATAGACATAACTCTTCATTAACATTCATAGAAAGCTCACTTGAATTTGGATACCACAAGAGTTCCAAAAAGAACAGGTGTCGTCCACATTTCCTCAAATTTCAGGGGGATTTAGGTTTGTGTTTTTGTTGTAAAAACACAATCAACAAAAACGAAAAAAGGTAAAACCATTTTTTATCTGCATATCTCATAGATCCACAACACGAGTACTGCCCACTTCTCCACCGCTTACTATTATTCCATTCATAAGCAAAAAGACTTCCCTAACTAGTTCATTTTAAGAGCCGATTGTATCATACTATGAAATCAAGAAATCAACTCACTATGGGAATTTCCTTTTCTTTTCCCTTCAAGAGCAGGATCTTTTTCTTCCCAGATCTGTGGGTCGGGAGCCTCCTGCAATGCATCAAATATCCTCACATGAAACACATTGCATGGAAGTAACAGCAGCAAAAACATCTGAGAACGACCTAGCCAATGATGATCATAGTCAGATAAGGGAGATATTGATTGAAGTACTTTGACCAGATAATTCAGACTAGCAACGAGGAAGAAAATTTATCCGGAAGAGAAAAAGGGAAATTGATGATGCTAATCAATGGTTTAAAATGCCTGAGATTTTACAGTTAAAATCATGGTAAGTCGTCATCAGACATGCAGGCTTTCAGAGAGGAACTAAGGGGACCTAATCTCATGGAAAGAAAAATCACACCAATAATACAGATGTTGTGACACCTTTCTTTCTTTTTTTTTTTGGGGGGGGGTGTGGTGGGGGTGGGTGGATTAATAATACATCATAACTTTATAAGTGTATACCAGATGCATAAATAAGTGTGAAAATTTAACACAAATAGAACACAACTCATCTTCGTTAAACCAATATAAAATAGCACAAACATACCACTACTTTCTCTTCCGATCTATCAGTTCCAGATGGAGCAACTAAATTAACAGGCTTGGAATCAAGTATATTCGGTGATTTGTCCTTCCCAATTGCATCCTTGGAAACATCCCTTAAAATGTACTGCTCATAAGATATAGTAGAGAGTTAATCAGACTACAAATCCACCAAAAGCATCCAAGAAATCACACCATCTAAGGAATTTATAATGGTTAACAAATTTACAGCAAAACCATAAAAAATTGCTTCTGGCACCCACTAAGGATTTCCAAAGCCAAATCAGAATAAATGTAAATGCATGTGTATTAAGGTAAAAAGAGGTAAATGTTAAACCATAAGCAGCTATGTTTTCCAGAACTACCGGCCCTTAGGTTCATCAAAAGTCAAAGACAAGGAGACATCCAACAATACCCTGTTCAACCCCGTCAATAGTTAAAAGCAAGAAACAAAAATATAGAAAAACAGAAGCATGGAAGCATGTGCAATATTAAATTCTTTTGGTTAGGCACCATACAAATGGAAATTTTTTATTCAGTTTCTGCCATGTCTTTTTAGCCTGATTAGATTTTATAATGGTTTTTCTAGAAAGCAATAAAGCAAAAATATATCTTTTTTGCAGAATTTTTAATTTTTATTGGAATTGCTGATAAAGAATTATTCTTTTCCAAGAGAAAATATCTACATAATTAATGTGCTTAATTAGATGCCCTTCCAAGAGTTGAATTCTACACAGAAACCTGCATTCATTTGGAAATTACTTTTTTTGTTCTTCTACTTACTTGAACGACAAATGCACTATGGAACACAAATGCCAGCGCAATCTAATCTAATATTGAAAAAGCTTTCTTTTTCAGGAATCAAGACACCTAAGATATAACATAGCTGCATTCAACACAATAACCAGGCACCGAATGAGTGATGTGAAAATTCTGTTGCCCAATGGTATAACCGAATTCAGGGAAGAAAAAAAGTATATCTACAAAGGCCGTGCCATTGAGCAGTGATAGTCCTGAAATTTCATGACATCTAAAAACCACACGAAGAAGGGACTACCAAAGAAAAGAGGCGTATCCTCAGGAATATAATTGGCACAAGCAGCTCTCACAAGAGGCGTATCCTCAGGAATATAATTGGCAAAAGCAGCTTTCACAAGACTAATGCTATTTATCACGGTGGTGATCATCACTATCATTACGTGGCATTATATAATGTCCAATTTAATAAGTTACATGTCCCCATATTTAATTACAATACATTACCACATGGGATGGTGATCATCACCACTTATGATAAATACCATTATTCTTTCACAAAATACATAACTAAAAATATATACCATGGTTGTGGAAGTCCTCTTTTCCAAGCCTCGTTTTGAACCTGACCCAGTCTCTTGGATAATACTCCATTGACTCTTCTAGTTGGCTTCCCATTTAAAATCCTCTGTTAGAGTGTTAGCAAGAGATTAGGAGTGTGTGCTCACACTTAGCGTAGGAGTTCCACAAAAAGTGAGCCATAAAAAAATATCAAGGTAATAACCATAAAACTCAATGATGAAGAAATGGAAAACAACAAAAATTTGAAAAACAACTAATAACCAACAATATTTAATAATGAACAAAGTACATTGTAAGATGCAGAAAAGAAATAAAAAACCACAAGTTACATAAGAATCAATATAATGAACGGGATAAACTCTCATGTATATAAATTAAAATTTAGTGATGTCAAATGAACTTACTCTACATTTCTGTTAACAGATCATATGTAAGCAATAAATAATAACCGCAATAAATGCAGGCTTAAAATTGTCTTTTTTCCATCTTTTTGTAAGGCCATAACTCAATAATTGACGATAAAATCCCCTCACCCCCCACAAAAGAATCTCTACAGAAAATCCAAAGAACAATATACTATCAAAAGTGGTTTATCCTTGTCTCCAATGTCGTCCTCTTTTTCACCCATCACCTCAACCTCCAAAAACATTTGAAAATGACAATGCCAATATGGACTTAAAAGATCCATTATATATATATGACACCAAATCGCTCCACATAAAACAGCAGCATAAATTTTCAGACCATATCTGTTTTCCAGCCTAGAGATGAACATAATAGCTCGCACATGCGGAAATATAATTAAGGATAGCTTTAAACAGCATCTACGAGAAAAAAGAAACCATGAGTCTGTCACTTAGATCTGCTCTGACTAGTTGCCTGAAAACAATATAGAATTAAACTGATGTGAGTTAAAATGCCAATCAATAATTAACTAGATCATCTAAAGAACTCCAATCAGAAATAATTCCACAGAGATATGTGATATTTCTTATAAATGAACGATACAGCTAATAAGATAAAGCTCAAAGACAGAGAAAGCCACTATGTCTAAACAAATGGAAGGATTCCCTACCCGAGCTCCAATCTGTGCTGCTCTTTTCTGCCGAACATAGTCCATTAAAGGGGTAATTATAGGAGTATCCTTTGGAGCACCTAAAAGAAAATGAGAATTGTTTCAACTAGAAAAGAAAATGGGAACTATAAATCTCTTACAGAGTCCGTCTTATAAATTAAACGTCAGCCAGTCTTATAAGGATGCTGAAAGCTTAAAGTAATGAAAACCAACCAGCTCGTTCTGCTTCCTTCCTCTTCAATTGTATTTCTGCACTGGGTAGATTTTCTACGGGCTTTGCAAGAAATTCAAGGAACTCCAAATATTCAGGATCTACATTTTCATCAAGAAATTAACATGGATTGCAAACAAGAGGTGACAGCATGTGGGTAACATGCAATCTAGCATGCCAACGAGATACCTTTAACTATAGTCCCTTCACGCCCATCCTTCTTAGACCACTGCTTTCGGACACGCTGTGAAGGAGCATACTCAACAAGTGTTTTAAACTGGGTGCCTGAAGGCAGGACAAAAGACATAAAGAAAAGGAGAAATCCGCAACCATATAACATCTTTTCAGCCCTCATATAGAAGAGCAAAATTTCAGTTAAATGTTAGACTCATTTCTATAACAAATTTATGATATAACATTTTTCAAGTAAGTACTTGAACAATACCTTTCTCATTCACAAAGACGTGACCATTGAAAAACTCCGCAAACTCGACAACATCCTCTGGTCTATTAAAGTCAATGTATGCTCTAGAATAGGATAGACGCTTCTGGCTGCAAAAGAAAAAGGGAGATGCAAGGGTTGAAAGAATCAAAGATGGTGGAAGGGATAGGGATACCAAAAAGAAAATGTCCTACAAGCATCAGAGGAGCTAGTAATGATATATTCAATCATCACCTGTCAGCATATGACAAAATTATTACAGAAACTAAAATATTTGTAATATTTTGACAAAACATTCTATGTTCATTTGGAATTTACAGGTAGAAAAATCTAAAATAACTATAAAAAGAGGACGGGATCCTTATTTTTCAAAATAAGGGCTCCACGTACATTTAATAATTACATTTTTAATATAAAATATATTATCAAAAGGAGTCTTTCTCATTGCCAAAGAGGAAAAGACAGATGAAATCACATTTCATGCATCAACTTATGAGTTTAAACAACCATATACGTGCTTTTGACCACCACTGTCAGTTTGTCACACAAAAATCAAAGGGCATCAAAATTTCTAAAAGTCAAAAAGAACAATCCAGGCATAAAATGTAGCTTGAGATTTTCAAATTTTCTTTGCAAAACCCAAGGTGTTTGTTCCCAATAATCAAGATAGTGCTAAAAGCAAAAATTAATATATTATCTATGTGCAGTCTCTTGTTTCTATGAAATGTAAAGTATATGGTTATGAAAATGCTTCATAGCAGGAGACGTCTCTGGTTGATAACTTTAGCCCTCATGCTTATACGAGTTATGCCATTTATAAGAAACTAATTTCAATTAAATAGTAAGGGCGAATATCCAATAAAATTTTACAGGATGGTATTCCCAACAATGCCAAAACACCATACCACAAGAACTGCAGCCTGTGAGTTTAATAAGAGAACCTATATATTTGTTAATATCAGAAGTATAGAATGATGGTAGGAAGATGAAAGTTAGACAGATTACTCAGATTGAGATCACAGAGGATTATTGTTGACATACTTAAATTATAAGGTACTATTATTAATAGATCCTTGGGCTCTGAAATAATTGATAACTTCTCCGATTGGGCTCGCAAAAGTTATATCTCAACTCTTAAGAAGTAAACCCAAATCCTACAGGGGGAAAATTTATGAGGAACTGGAGTGAAAATTACGCAAAAGGAAGGAATGTATAAATCCACAAAGCAAAGCTCCAACTGCTAAAACTAAACCAGCCACATCAGAGCAATAAGGAATCATATAGCAAGACCACTACCTGAACAGCGAATCCCCAAGTTTCACTCCTTTTTTTAGGTACACAAACATTAACAAATTCAATAAACTTCCCGTCCAAACTCAACTAAGTTCGAAGATCAAACTAACCAATTAACATACGCAGACGGACTTCGCGAAAAGAAAATGAAATTTAATCTAAGATATGCAAAATAAACAAGCCCTGACCTGGACTTGCCCGGGCGAAAAGAGAGCCAGCGATAGCGGCCGGAGAAGCGGGAATCAACGTGCTCTATGAAGGCTGACCTAGAAATCGTCGGCGGCAAGTGCCTTATCACGACCTTGGTCCGATCTACCGGTCCCTTCATGCGTAACAAAACCCTAATACCAATTTCAGAGTAAAAATAACAAGTGACTCTCAATTAAAAGAAATTCGTATTACCCCTAAAATGCCCAGAAATTACAACTTTGAATACAAAATTTTAAACAACACTCAATTATAATATTGTGTAGGCTAAATTGATACTTGGATTTCGGAATGGCCATGCATTTATGCACAAAAGTACATAGAACGAAAGTCGCAGGGAAGAAAATCGAGAGAGAAAAAACTAACGAAAGAAGACGGCGAGAGTGTTGTGCCAGATGTCAATACATTTTTCCGTACTTTAAATTCTTTTCGAATTATTATATATATCACTCACGTGCCACCCCTTGCCTAACCCTTCCATCCTGTAGTAGGCCGTAGCAATCCGGTAATGTACGAAGGTGCCACCTCCCGCCCCGTTTTTCACTCCAAAAAATGGTAGTCTCTTAATATTTCCCTTAATTGAATTATTATTACTACAATGGATTATTAGTTTTTATTTATTGATAACAATACACATTAAATAGTAACTTTGATCTCCTATCAGAGTCTACTAGCGTTATGCCGTTAGACTCACGCGTCTTTAAGCTATAAGAAACCACCAATGAGTTAACACCGCCAGACTCATATGTGGCGCGCAAAAGCCACTAGACTCTGGTAGTAGATCTGACTGTATTAAATATGAGTCTATAAGAAAACTAAAAAATTAACTAAAGAAAGCGAAGTATAATATGGTATGGCTATTTTAATGGGATAGATGGAGTAATTCTTTTCAAATTGTTATTATCCCTCGCGTGCTACCCTAGCCTATTATTTAGCAATTTGGTTAGCACTTTTGAAAAGTGTTATTGCTCGTCCCGTATAGGTGTATAGATGTGCGTAAGGAATTTTTACATCCATGTGGATGCATCCGCGCTATAACTAGATTGCAAAGATTGAAAATTTTCAAACAACGTTGTTTTTCCCTGTGTCATGTGAGTATATGGATGCAAGCTACGTCGATTTAAAAATCTACATAAGAGCAGCCGCACGTGCCCATCGTTAATAAAAAAAAAGAAAAAGGTTGCCCACTTGCCCAAAGTTGCCCCAAAAATATTGTTTTTGTTCCAAAAATGCCATTGAACAGATGTTTCTGACTCTCATTTGGCTTCAAGAACGTTCGTAACCATCTTTCCTCTCCAGTCCTTGCCTTTGTTCCTTTCTTCTAGCTATCTTACATTTGAAGAATTTTTTTCCAGATTGACCGATTCTTTCCAGAAAATGAGAAACCCTTCCAAGAGGTGTTCATCTTGAACTTAGAAGCCCTACATCTCCTAAAAGTATGATGAGTATAGCATGTTAGTATACTATATAAGGCTAGTTATATTTGCACTATTATTTTTACTAACTGCACCACGTTTTTTGTTATTATTTTAAATTACAAATATGGGCATAAATAAAATTACTTAAATAACCAATATGTTCAATGATTTACATACATAGTAAAAAAATGGATGGAAATTTTGATATATACCTCTATACACCACAAATATAAAACACTAAGTCATTAATTTACTTTCTCAATAACTTAAAACTCTAAAAATAAATCAATTCAAATAAGTAATTCAATGCAATTTCAAAAGAGAATAGAGATGCTATCAAAATTAAACTCAAGTTTAATATCAATATTGCTATTGGTGGCTTGAAATTAGAATCAAACAAGAACTAATTGATGAATGACAAAAATCTTCATATATATATGAATTCCATATGTATTATGCGAATTTAAGAATGAGGCTAAGAGATATGAAAACATTCATGGGTGTGTACAATTGGAGAAAAAGGGGAAAAATTATAATTTAGAAAAAAGGCACAAGACCCGAGAAGAAGAAAATGAGCAAGGAAAAGAACAAAAATACAAAAAAGGTAAGTGGCATATTTAGCAGAGCTATTTATTTTAATTATTTATCTTTTCTAATTTTAAAGGTCTAGGGTTATGTTAGTAAAAATAAGGTTGTGTATTTAACAAATTTATTTTTTAATTGTTGTGTATATATATTGCGCTGTGATTAGTAAGAACAATGGTGTAAATATAATCACCCAATATATTATTATTATTATCCAATTTTTGATGAACTCGGAGACAATCTTGATTTGCATTAATTTTCTGGATTTTTTTTTTTTTTGAGTTGGGGTTGTGGGGGAACTTATTTTTCATATTTATAAATTTATCATTGTGTCGTCTACACTTCTATTTAGGGATTGGTAGCATGGGGAAAAACACTAGTATTTTAGAAGTATCAAACTCTATTCTTTTAGCCAATCAAAAAATCACATTCGGATTTACTGCAATGATTTAATTTGCATCACAAAACTCACATTTGGGGTTCTTAATTGGCTAATAGTTTTCCTTTTTTTTTTTCTTTTTTGGGTGGTGTGGGGATGAAATTCCTCACCCAGACAATTTGAGTACTAAAGATTAGTTTTGATTATTAAAATAAATGAATAAGAAATAAAACAAAAATTATTACCATGAAAGTAAGAAAAATCTCTTTCCTTTTTTCCCTCAATTTCTTCATACCACTTAGTAACCTAAATTTTTTATAAAGAGATTGATTATGCTCAAAAAATGGAGTCTGATCACATATATGTTTTTGTTAGATGAATGCCATGTAGGTGATGAAGCTCCATTCTTAGAGCCCGATCAATCTCTTTAGAAAAATTGTAATAATACCTAACAATGAAGCAACCCTAGTATTACCACCACTCATTGCCTACGCCAACTTTTGTTGCCCTTCAGCACTTTACTTGTTTTATTATCGAACACTTTTCAAGATCACGTGATGGAATAGATTGAGAACTCATAATAGGTTATGTGCTTATTTGGAAAAGTCCACGAAATAATTGAACATAATTTGGAGGTTTTGTTAAAGATAATAACATGCCGTAATTGAAAATGTAACTAGATTTGGGTCATCCCTTCACGATATATATATATATATATATAGTTGGCGGATACAAAATTGTGAAAAATATTTGTTATTATTGTTGTGTTTACCGTTCACTAGTTTTATTATCTATATATTTTTGTTTTCTTTTCCTATTTTTATGCTAATTTGCTTTCCTTTTTAAAATATTTTTCTTTTCTTACTTTCAAAATTTTTTTTCTTTATCTTTAATCATTTAATTAATTTGATTATTAAATAATGAATGAAAAATCAATATGTAAAAAACATAACGAGCTAATTTTTTTTCTAAATTTTACAACCCAACTACAAAATACGTTTCGAGCTATTTTTCAATCATAATGGCATTGATTGATATTTCGCGTTTTATGCATGTTACATTATTTGATTCTTGCGTCAAAAAAGCACGACGAGTTATTTTCTTTCTTTCTTAAGAAATTGAACAATATCTTTTTCAAATAAAAATTCAATTTTTTTTTAATTGTTTTTGATATTTGAGATCATCATTTCTTTTCATCACACAATTGAAGTGCCGCAAATCCATTGATTTCGTCACACACACACACACACACACACACGCACAAATCAACGCAAAGAATCCATTCTCCTATTTGTAGGGGTTTTCCCTTTTCATAATCATTTTTCTTCCTCCCCCCCCCCCCCTCCTACAACAAAAGAGTTCCCATAAGGGGGGAACCAAACTTGGAATCTTCCTCCATATTCCCTCACCGTACCTCCATTCTTTCGCACCCTAGTAAGCCCACCTTCTTCTCTCGCGATGTACGCGTGTTTATGTGTATGTTGACAGTGAATTTCTTTTGGATTCTTGATAAAAAGAGTAAACTTGATTTCTAGCAGGCACATAGCGTGATTATTGGGCATATGGAGAGCAGAATCCCTCCGGGGAGTTACTTCCAGTACTCTCCTACTGGGATTCACGGTTCACTTCAGAGGTCTGCATCTCTTACAGATCGTGAAAGGTTAGGAGTTTGACCTTCTTTGTGATTCTTATTTTTCCCTTATCGTAATTCATTTTTTCCTGTTTACACTGGTGTCTCTGTATGGCTTTGAGGGCTTTTAAGTTCTATTTTTGGGTTGAAATCTGATTGCAATCAAATAGTTCCGCTAGTGTTGCTTTTTCTCTGCATCATCAAGGTTATCTTGTCTACAATAGTTACCTTGGATTGTGTCTGCTGATTTTTTGTTGAGGCTGTATCTTTATGCAAGTATAGCATTGGAATTACACTTAACTTGGTTATTACCTTACTATGAACTTTTGAGATGGCAATAGTCGCATTAGTTCATGTGACGATGCAATCTTCAATCAGACAAGAGGTTCTTGCTATATTTTTAATGTGCTTAAACGGCATTTTCTGCACCTTCCTAAACAAGGATGTACAAGAATGCAAGTTAAAGAAATATATAACACTAACCTGTTTCTCACCAAACCAATTAAGCCAGCAATTTGAACTCATAAATTCCCGAATTTTAAGTATTTCATAGCCTGTAAGTGTGAATGAAGCGACTGATTCTGACTTACAAATTCATAAAATTCCAGCTTCTGGAAGCCTTAACTGTGAATTTCCTTTCCTGATACAGTTGACTTCATACTGCTCATTAGGTGTGAATTTTCTTTTTTATACTCTACTATTCCAAAGGTGCTCTTTGAGATGATCTCTTTGATGTTTAGTGGCTACCTTTCATCGGCGTGCTTGTGATTCATGATTTGGATGGTTAAAATTAACAGGTATTTGGCTGACTTATTGGCGGAGAGGCAAAAATTAGCGCCATTCCTGCAGATTCTCCCAGTTTGCAGCAAACTTCTAAATCAAGGTTGTTAATGTTCAATGAACAAAAAATTCATGGGCGTTCTTCGTAATTTAGTTCATCTTCTATTCTATTGTTAGTGGAAAAATGTGTACAAATTGCATCAAGGTATTCACAACTTAGCACATATTAACATAGCCTATGGTTGAACACATGCAGTCAGCTTGAGTGCTTAAATGAGATATAAGAAAGGTATCTCTAGAGATGATTAACGAAGCTGAACTTCCATAACAACGTGTTAATTCTCATCATGATGGCTTACAATGGTAATGGAGTGAGAAAGGGATGTCACTACATACTGCCATTTAAAAAAGGATGCTTTACTTAATGTTTTGATTCAGATACATTCTTTGTTGGAGGGTACACAAAATTTGTATGTTGACACTTGAAAGCTTCTTAGTGTTGTCATTTGTCAAAGCAACAATAACAATTATTGCAGATACTCGTATGATATCAAGTGATCACTGGAGGAAATGTGAGCAAGCTAAACTTACATCCTATTAGTGTAAGATCGATATTGTTCCAGTCAATCGATATCTACATTTACCAAAACAGTTAATGAGAGCATATTTTTCTTATTTAACAATAAAATTTCTAATTTTGCCAATTGAAAATTTCCAAGTTTAAGATTGTTGTATTGTTCTTGTGGACTCTTCAAGTTTGCTCAGAACATTGGCTACCTATCCTCATCTGACGTCACTTTCACTTGTTGTATAAACTTGTTTTTATCTACTTTAGTGTTAGCTGCTTAATACTTATAATGATAACAATCCATGCCCTGTTCTCTATGAACTTGAGTTTGGCTATATGAGAGCTTGTTTGATCCTATTTATTTGAGGAATTTATATTGAGGAGAGAGGTAGAATGTGTATTGGAAATGTAAAAAGGTGTGAAATATGTGATTGTAATTGAACAATTGTCAAATCAAATGTCAAATCAGTGGTGGGTAAATTTATAAATTGGGAGAATAAGGGGGATCAAACAAGCTCGAGTTGATTTTTTCTTTTCTTTTTTTTCCCCACACTCCATTCAATCGAGAGCTATCTTCACTAAGACATCCAATCAAGTATTTTACAACCAATACGTCATGTTAGTTTTACCCTACGTCTTGTTAATTTCTAATCCAACTTTTGAAGGTTTAGTTTTATGGTAAGATGATAAATCGACCAATCAAACAAACCAGAGTATTTTCTGTTTCTCTGTTTTCTTTTCAGCTTTCTAAGATCAATCTAGGATTCTGATTGGGATAAGAAGATAAAGCAAAACTATTATGCTTCAGTTCTTTCATCTTGTGAATGTTGACTTTTTCTATAACATGACGAGCATCTACATGCTGCTCTATTCTAGTTATGGTGTGGTAAAAATTGTGGGTTGATGACCACAAGTTTGAAATTATCACATGACATGAATGCTTTTACATCTGAATTGTTTATACAATCCTCAATCTAGACTTTTCTTTTGTGCTTTATAGCCAGTTAAACCTAGAAAAGGAAATTTAATAATTACATATATATGATTTAGGGCCATATGCTTATGAACCATTGATATCATTAAATTTCTTTTTCCCATTAAATTGAGGGTTCGAGAAACTTGTGATTGGCGCAGACCTGAATTTTGACATTTTTGGTAACAAAAATGATGTTAAATGTGAACCACTGACTTAGCCCTAACAATACAAGAGTACATACTGTTATATTAAGCTTGATATGTAACATCATACTAGAACAATTATATTTGTTGATTGCATTCCGCTTACTAATTTATAGCTATACCAATGAATTATGTACTCAACAATTGAGTTAGGGGATAATATTAGTTGCTTTGCAGATACTTTTTTTGTTGGATATATCCGCTGCAGACAGTAAACTATTTTCTATTATTTATTCCTCAGTTTTCCAATAGCAAACTGTAATTTATATATCTTGTATTTGCAGAAATCATGCGAGTATCAGGATTGGTATCTAACAAACTAACGGAACTCGAAAGAATGGGGCATGATCCCTATAGGTCATTGGGTCAACAGCCTAATGGAGGACCAATGAGTGCAATGGCCTGGAACGCCATGCAAACAGAGGTGTCATACATTTTATATTTTCTGGAAGTTAATTCGGTTACGGACTATAACTTTTAAATTTAGAGATGGGTTTAATCATCTTGTGATGCCATAACTATGGTAACTCCTCAATCTGTGTTATTATGACCAAATGTGAGCTTAAACTGCTAACTAATGTTAACATTTTTTCCTCTTCCCTTTCTATTATCATATTTTAATGTCATAAATCATTTTTCAGTAACTTAGCAGCCCAGCGCTGCAAAGAAAACAATGTGGTTGAAGTTAGCATGAAATATCAAAAAAGTGACTATTACAGCTATAGATAATTTTTAAGGCACGTGCCATTTAGGTCTACCAGCTTCATTCTGTTATAAATTTTAGGTTTCTAATCCTAAGATTTAAGTTTGAAAGGTACCTTTTGTAGTTTCCCAGATTGCAAATCTCAGATAACTTGTCAGTTGTGATTCCGTTCAATTTTATTTCCTGAAATCTGCCATGACAGTTGTATACTTACTAGTTGAAAAATTTACCAATTCGAAATTACTTTCCTTTTTTATTTTATTTCTTCAATTAGGTCTGGGCCTTCATAAAAAATTTTCTTTTATAAATAAACGTAAGTCTTTGCATCTTTCCTCATGCTACAGTGTCTCTGTAGCATGCTTTTGGCACTACGCATGCAGGTTTAAGCATTCTGTCTTGGATATGCATGATTCCATAATTAGCCTTTATGGTTCACTTTTATGAAACTATGGAAGTAAATATATTCTTACTTAGCAATGCTTTGCCGTCGTCCAGATGTGAGATTGCTTCAGATATTTGCTATATGCATGTAGCCTTCAATGACATTCAGCCAGCCTTTAGACGAATCAGCAGTGTTATGTTTTGGAAACCTACTACCCCCCCTGCGGGCGGCTCTGCGTGTGTGATGGAGGTCTTCTGTTGTGTGTGTCCGTGGTTTTTGCCTGTTGTGCCTTTTTAAAGCACATTCGTGCATAATCAAGTTGGACCGAATTAAGTAAATGATCTAAAAACTTTGGCTAATCTTGGAAGTCTTATACTAGTTCTTTAGTGGTTTCTGATGATAAAGATGGTGGGTTTTGCTGAGATCTCAGTGCCTCTGTATCTTAGACAAGGCTGTTGATAGTTGGCCAACTTACATACATCATACATGGGAGCACTGCAGTCTTTGTATGCATGCTAGAAACTCGGTGAATTTTCTTAAACTGATTGGAGATTTTGCATATGTACCCTGGTCAGGAAGAAGATAGGCTTCTTCAGAAAATGGCTTCATTTCCACCATCTTCTCTAAACTTGCATGCCATACCAGGTACCAGAACCACTCCAGTTGTGAAGAAGGTTATTCGACTGGATGTTCCTGTGGATAAATACCCCAATGTGAGTAAAAGTATCTTTAGCAAAATGGAGTTTAATTATTTGTCTTCTTCATTCTACTGAAATTAAAAAGGTATTTCTAACTTGAATCCATACAGTATAATTTTGTAGGCCGAATTTTGGGACCACGTGGAAACTCTTTAAAAAGGGTTGAAGCCATGACAGAATGTAGAATATATATTAGGGGTCGGGGCTCGGTGAAGGATGCTCTTAAGGTACCAATTCATTTTTTAATTTCATTCCGTTATGTGGCTGTAAGAGGCATTAATGCTACTAGTTGGGAAGGTAAAATGCATGCTTGTGTAAAGCAGTACACTCTTCCTCTTGTGACTTTAAAAACCTTGTGTTTTTCTTTCCCTCCATACGTATACATATGCTCCATGAAGTATTTACATTTAAATGTGGACTGCTGTTGGGTGGATGTTGCATTATGTTGTTTCCAATTTCTCACAGCTGAGTTTTTTCCTTTTTTTTCTATAAATTTATTTATTTTTTGCCCCTCCCTGTAGGAGGAGAAACTTAAAGACAAACCTGGATACGAGCACCTGAATGAGCCACTACACATCTTGGTGGAGGCTGAATTTGCTGAGAATGTCATAGATGCCCGCATAGATCATGCAGTAGCAGTCCTCGAAAAATTATTGAAACCTGTGGTATGGATTTGTACAGCTTTGCAGCCCTTTGAATTTGATATCATGAACTTGAACCCCATATTATCTATAGAATTTTACCGTCTCCCTTTTTCTTTCAAGGATGAATCCATGGACATATACAAGAAGCAACAACTTAGGGAGTTGGCTATGCTAAATGGAACGCTGAGGGATGAGAGCCCAAGCATGAGCCCGAGCATGAGTCCTAGCATGTCTCCTTTTAACAGCAACGGGATGAAACGAGCCAAAACTGGAATATAATGGCTACATGTTAACTTATTGTGTCTCGTGACCTTAAAATTGCTAGCTTGCAGTTAACATATTCTGATGATAGGCGTAGAAGGTGCTAATCAATACCAATCCTGCCAAATTTGCTTCGGGTATGTTAGAATGACTCCCCAGCTTGCGTCGTCTTCTCCAGACGACGTCCAGAACCAAGACAGAATCTGCTTCATTTCGCGTTGATTGAAGAAAATTTTGCTTCATCTTTGACAATATTCTTTTTCTTGTATCACTGCCTTATTTCATAGATTGTTTTTGGAGGTTATACATGAGTTGCAATAATGTTATTCTCGCAACATACGCCTGTAACATTACAAGTTCTTCACAGATTCCTGCACAATACTCTGGTAAACTCAAATCTTGTAATCGTTAAGTATCGTCTTATGCTAGTTACTATTTGTTATCCATTGCTTCTTCTTGAACCATGTTTGGCCTCCACGTTTGATGATTATGCACTCATTCCAAGATACTGCAGGTTTCATGCTTCTCTGGTTCAGTATCGATGGCTTGGGTTTTACATATGTCATTAGTCGGGATGAAAGCAAGGCTCGACTTGAAATGCCGGATACACTCACGAGATGAACTCACCTGTCACCGCTTATTTTCATTCACGTTATTTCTATTTTTAAACAAAAATATAATAATATACATACAAAAAGGAAAGCCATGTTAAATTTTTTATGTCACTAGACTGTGAAGAAGCTTTTCTCCCTCACTCATACGGAAAAGCTTAATGTTGTCCTGTCCGTTTTGTTCCTCTTTCCCCTTTGGTTGGATTCTTCCACCGCGGATTTCTTTTTACGGTTGGACCTCCACGCCACCATTTGTTCCTCTTCCTCCCTTTGGTCCGATAATCCGATTCTTCCACTTCTGACTTCATTTTTCGGTTGGACCACCAGAAAAGTGGTGTCCTAGTCATAGGTAATATTCTAAAGCGTATCAAGGGGTTGGAATCACGTCTCAAACTTCACAAACTTAGAGCATCTCCAGTGGGGATGTCAAGGTGTTGGGTGGTGTAGATGAGAGAGATATAGAGAATATGATTATTTTAATTGAATGTTAGTGGAAAGAGGTGTAGGAAAAAAAAAGAGGGAAAAGTGAAAAAGATGAGAGAGATAGATAGAAATTTAAAAATAATGATAAAATAGTAGTGGTAAAGTCTTGAATGAAGGTCCAAAAATAGACCTTACACGGGATACGAAGAAGGAAAAGTGAGGAAAAAGTGGTGTAAATAAATAAAAGGCGATTAAAAGAAAAAAGAAATTAAAATTAAATAGAAAACAAATGAGGTCTATAAATTTTTTTGTGTGTGTATCTCTCCACTTGGACGTTCGCGCCTTGCGTTGGACATGCTCTATGAGAACAACAATACGTGGTGGACCGCAACCCGTGGGACGTGAAGCAAACACATGCCTAGGCGCTAGTGCTGGTTTCCCGGAAACGGTGACTGGAACACGTTTTTCACGTGAACATTCTTGCTTAAAAAACATTGTATTATTCGTGAAACGTGGCAGGCGAGATTCGATTATCCTTTCGCGTAAGAAAGTGTATTTGCACAATATAGAACTGTACTGTAAGCAACTTTGAATTTTGTAGTTTCCGGAAAATGGCAGCGCATTCATCTTCTACTTCTTCTCCTTCATCCGATTCCGACGCTATTCCTCTACTTACTCCATACAGAATGGGCAAGTTTAATCTCTCTCACAGGTACCTCTTCTCTTCGGTTGTGATCTTTTATTAGAGTTGTCCAACGTTTTCCGCCGAGGACTTTGACGAATTTATCGTCCTTCTCGCTTTTTGAATATTTTAGTTTGAAGTACTTCATAGATTGAAGCATTTGTGGTTTGATTTCCAGTACGTAGTTCATCAATTCGTGCTGAATGATTTCTGAATTTTTGTTTTGAGAGGAGAGGGAAATTTTGATTTCTTCTTCTTTTTTCTCTTCCCCTCCTTCCGATCTGATATTTCTTTTTTCCTGTGTTACAGAGTTGTTTTAGCGCCATTGACCAGGAACAGATCTTACAACAATGTTCCACAGCCACACGCGGCATTGTACTACTCTCAGCGAGCTACCAACGGTGGTCTTCTTATTACTGAAGCAACTGGAGTATCGGATACAGCACAAGGGTATGCCCATTTCATCTTTTATAACTTGCATTCTCCAAAAGTGTCTCTGTGGATTAGATAAGGCTTGCTGATTATTATCCATATTTTTGTTGCTAATTTGATCAACAATGCATCTCTTATCTCTATAAATCAGTTTGTGTCCTTCCAATAATACTGTGCTGAAGTACTTCTACCAGTCTACTTCAAGATGGGAATAATAATTTCATCAAAGCAATAGACTTCCATTCCATGGGATTATCTATGTGGTGTGAAAGGCCATGTACTATACCAAATGATGTCATTATCTCTACTACATAGCTTGATAAATTGAATCTTGAATTCTTCCCACACATTTAATTGGAAGGTACCCACATACTCCTGGAATTTGGACGAAGGAGCAAGTCGAGGCGTGGAAACCAATTGTGGATGCCGTTCATCAAAAGGGTGGCATCTTCTTTTGCCAACTATGGCATGTAGGTCGCGTCTCTAATTATGGTATGTGAGAGCATCATTAATTATTGAAGTTTCACACTTTCTCAGATCAATATAACATGTGAGAGGTATCACACTTCCTTTGTCTGTTGTCAATCATTTTCTGGTAGCACTAACTATGAGTTACAATACTATATATCATTTGTTTGAATCAGAGTTTCAACCAAATGGTCAGGCTCCTATTTCTTGCACTGATAAGGGAATTACCCCTGGCCTTGATGGAGTAAACTGGCCCCGTCCAAGGCGTCTTACAACTGATGAAATCCCTGGTGTGGTCAATGACTTCAGGTTGGCTGCACGTAATGCAATCAAAGCAGGTTAGTGGCCTCGATTTAAACATTCTGTGCCAGGTAGAGAACTTTTGCATATCCATCTTGTTTCCATTCTGTTACCTGCTGTGGTCGGAGAAGTATAGATTTTTTTGTGTAATATATACTTGTGGTATCCGTCAAAATTATTCATAAAGATAGGTAGATATGGAGATAATACTTGCGACATTACACTTTCTATTAAATGTGAGTCCATGTTGTGTTCTGTGTTGAGTAGTCAATACTTCATCATCTGCATCTTCTAAGATTTGGACTTTCTATTAAATGTGAGTCCATGTTGTGTTCTGTGTTGAGTAGTCAATACTTCATCATCTGCATCTTCTAAGATTTGGACCCCTTGAGGAATAGAAACTATGGCTATGAACAAAGTAATTTTGGTTAATACACAACTTTGATAGTAAGAAACAATTTTGGACAACTTTCTTTCCTTTTGCCTCTTTACCTATTTTAAGATCTGAAAATTGCAATGCTTCTAGTGCCTGTAGTTGTAGCTTGTCCAAATGTTTGACATTTCAGGTTTTGACGGAGTCGAGATCCATGGTGCAAATGGTTACTTGATTGACCACTTCATGAAGGATCAAGTGAATGATAGAACAGATCAGTATGGTGGGAGCTTAGAAAACCGGTGTCGCTTTGCCCTGGAAATAGTGGAAGCAGTCGTTAATGAGATAGGAGCCAATATAGTTGGAATGAGACTCTCTCCCTTTAATGGTTTCATGGAGAGTGTCGACTCAGACCCCGAAGGCCTTGGCATTTTTATGGCTAATGCACTTAATAAGTTCAATATAGTGTATCTTCATATGATAGAGCAAAGAAGAATGGTTCGAATAGGCAGGAAACAAGAGGTTTACCTGAGCCTGTTTCCAATGAGAAAAGCGTTCAAGAACACATTGATTGTTGCTGGTGGCTTTAACAGGAGTGATGGCAACAAAGTCATTGCTGCAAATTATGCAGACTTAGTTGCGTTTGGGCGCATGTTCTTAGCTAACCCTGACTTACCGAGGCGATTTCAGCTGGACGCTCCTCTTAATAAGTATGACTATAGCACTTTCTACATTCAAGATCCTGTTCGTGGTTACACCGACTACACATTTCTTGAAGGTTAAAGTTTGGGGGTACTAATTATATCCAAGTTTGGTCTTTATTTGGCTTGGTTTCCAAAAAAACTTGTGTTCTTAGATTAAGTAATTGAGAGTCGTAAGCTCTAGAAGCACATTGAGAGTCGTAAGCTTTAGAAGCACATTGATCTAATGAGCTTATGAGCAAGAAAGTCTGTCTTATATATTATGCTAAATAAAATTCCTATAAGTCCATGGCTCTTACACATTACACATCATAATTCTTACACATCATATTATTTTTAAATCAATTTAATGGATATATCACATGAATTGTTTCATTGTGTGTTATATATCACATCCATTATGTTGAAAAAAGGTTAGGGCAAGGAGGTCGGAACTTTAAGAGTTTCTCCACATTCCTTGGTCGTCTCAAAGAGAGGGAAAATACTCTTCAGGTTTGCTTCTTGAACTTGAAATGAAAATTAAAATTATCTAATAGGTATTTATTCCACCCTACGGTACCATCACATGTACATAAGTATCTTTTTGAATTCGTGGGGTCCCTTTTTGAGTTCATGATGTGGATGCACGCCACATTGTGGATGGTGCCATCTGCCTACACTAGAAACTTTTGATTTATTTCATTCTCTATTCCCATTTTTTAGGAGGAATCTGTCTTATTGATTAATTCTTTTTTTTTTCCAACAAAAGTCTTTCTGGTTAATTCTTATTGGTCGTAGTTAAATGAAATTGTTATAGATGAAATAATATTATTATAATTTAAGGCCGTATTTGATTGAAAATATAATATCTCGCTAAATATACACGTAAAAGATTATTAAATAACTAACATGTGAGTTTTCTAATAATCCCTCTTCATATGTCCGTTTAGGCCGGGAGTAATTTTGCCAAACCTACTGCAGGAGATAATTTTTTAGTGGTTTACACTTGATTATAACTTGCCACTTCGTTTAAAATATTCAACGAATGAGAAAGCATGTTGCTTTGATTAATTAAAGAAAAAGTTATCCGTAAAATATTTAAAGAGGAATCTGGACGGGAATATCGACAAGAGGGAGAAGGAAATTCAGAATCTTCTACGTGGGCTCCTCCGTACACGGCAGCGCAGGTGGTTAGTTTGCTTTCAATTTCGCTTTTGACTGAACCCTTCAACCGACGGAGAAAGTGCCAAAGCATTCCCGAAACTTCTGTTCCATCCCACTTTTTGTTGAGTAATTGACACGGCATTCGCTAGATCCTGCGAAGATCGGGCTACGAGTGTCGAGTGTGTGTGTGTATATATTTTATTCGGTAATGATGGCGACATGGGCATCTATTTTATACTCTGGAATTGTTTTTCTCTTTGCAATTCATTCGCTCCGAACAAGATACAGATAGCTTGGATTTGATCGAGGATTAGAGAGATGGGAACTGAAACTTGTAGCAAACCCAGAGATACTATTACCCTTCTCACTCCCTACAAAATGGGAGACTTTGATCTTTCTCACAGGTTCGGTTAAGATCCGTTTAATTTTCCTTCATGAATCAATTTCTTTACCATTTTTATTATAAATTATTTATTATTATTAGAACATATGGGCTGTTTCTACGTTTTAATCATGTTCATCTCCATTTTATATGTGTGTTCTCGATGACCGGATCACGTCTGATTTAACCCATTGAATGCAGTAGTACATATTCCAGTTAATCCTGAAAATGCTTGCTTTTTCGTCTATTTTGCTTGTCCGCTTGTCAGAAATTGAATGACCACTCCAGTTACATAATTTCCTGTAAGTTGAGCATATTATTAACAAATGACTCCACAATTTTCTTGTATTTTTGGTTTAGATCGTACATCTTACCATCCATTTTTAGAAAGTCTACATTTGTGGCCCAAGTTTTGAGTCGAAACCCTTTGCTTTAGTTTAGATTTGTATTATGAAAAATTCTTATAGATCGGAAGAGCCATCTTTTTAATGCATGCTTTTAAATGTTTGTGCAGAGTTGTTTTAGCACCATTAACCAGAAACAGATCTTATAATAATATTCCACAGCCGCTACATGCGGCTTTATATTACTCGCAGCGAGCATCCAAAGGTGGTCTTCTTATTGCTGAAGCAACTGGAATATCAGATACGGCACAAGGGTAAGTATTATTGGTGGCAGGATCTTATCATTTCTACTTGTGACGAGGCCATTTTTCTAGAATTCTTATCTATACAAAGTGACATAACTAGAGGAATCTTGAACCTGAGAACTTGAGTCATAATGTCATACAGCTAGTGCCCAGCATTATTAGGTCAAATTTGTACATTTTTCAAGCTTCATGGTTCCTCAACTCTTGATATAGATTCATTTTGAGCAATGGTCTAGTCACATAGACAGCGGAGTTGGGTCTTCATTTTAATTGACCATCAATGGTACACACAACTTGTAGGTATCGAGATACACCTGGAATTTGGACTAAGGAGCAAGTGGAGGCATGGAAACCAATTGTAGATGCAGTTCATCAAAAGGGCGGCATATTCTTTTTGCAGCTCTGGCATGTAGGCCGTGTCTCTACTAATGGTATGTGAAAATTGATTAATGTACCATTTCCATATTCTATTTTCAATTTTCGATTTTTTCACTTTAATAGTAACATTGCATTACAAGAAATATCTCAACCCTCTACACAAGGACCTTAAATAATTGCACCGTAGAACTGATATCACATACGATATGTTTCATTTAACAGGTTTTCAGCCAAATGGCCAAACTCCCATCTCATCAACAGACACGGGAATTACACCTGGCCTTGATGGAGTAGAGTGGTCTCCTCCTAGACGACTGAGAAAGGATGAAATCCCTAATGTGGTCAATGATTTCAGGTTGGCTGCTCGTAATGCTATTGAAGCAGGTTAGTAAAGAGTTGATTGAATGTGATGTAACTTGTACGAGGAAAAACCTTTCATTTGCTTTAATTTGAACATCTCTAAACAAAAAGTTCAAACCTTGGGGTTTCAAACAGTTCTAGAATGAAATAGATATAATGGCTGACATCTTGTAATTATGCTTTGCATTTGGTATTCTAGGATTTGATGGGGTTGAAATCCATGGAGCCAATGGTTACTTAATTGATCAATTTTTGAAGGACGGTGTAAATGACAGAACGGATGAATATGGTGGGAGTTTGGAGAACCGGAGTCGGTTTGCACTTGAAGTGGTTGAGGCAGTGGCCAATGAGATTGGACCTAATAGAGTCGGAATAAGGCTAGCCCCATATACTGATTTCATGGAGTGCAGTGACTCAGATCCAGACGCCTTAGGCCTTTACATGGCTAATGCACTTAACAAGGTCAATATTCTTTATCTCCACGTGATTGAACCACGGGTGATAGGCGCAAGGGTGCTTGATGGGGTCGAGAAGGAAACTCCTCATAGACTCCTCCCGATGAGAGAAGCTTTCAAGAATACTTTTATTGCTGCTGGTGGCTATACCCGAACCAAGGCCAACATAGCTCTGGCTGATAACTACGCAGACTTGATTGCATTCGGGCGCTTGTTCTTGGCAAACCCTGATTTGCCAAGGCGGTTTGAACTGGACGCACGTCTTAATAAGTACGACAGGAGCACTTTCTACATTTCTGATCCGGTAAAAGGATACACAGACTATCCGTTCCTTGATCAAGCTTAGTGAGTGTGCTTGCGACATATATAGTTTATGCAACAAAACCGTTTCTGTGAACTCTTGAGCCTTGATTATTGTTTGCTTTTTGGCAAGGTTAAATTATGCATACAAGCCTGTATGTAGCAAGAAACGTGTATACGGTATAATGAATGAAATCTCAGCTTGCTTCTTGTTATTTTTATTTTTTAATATATCATGCCATCAATACCCGCTATTATTGTGATCGCTTAAAGCACTTAAAAGCATAACTTTGATACTATGGGCTTCGTTAGTGTAAAGATGGGTAGACAATTATCTGAAAATACTAATTAGATTAGAGATGAAAAAAATTTTTAAAATTGCAAAGGTATTCAAGATAGCGTACTCAGACTAATTAAGAACTCACACATTTAAAGGTCTTTCATTTTTTATGAAATCAAATATGGCTTGACAAAGGAGTCCGACTACTAATCATAAGTCGTCTCATATATGAAACCACATGTGGTTTGCAATTGATTTTCTGACTTAGCTACTTGTAATTGATAGTGACCTTGTATTATATAGCCTTTGACTCGATAGAAAAACTATCAAGGTCCCATTTTAAATAAATAGTCAATTCCCTTAAAAAAATAATACTATATCCTCCACGTGAAAATTGTTGGCTATTCTATTTTTATCTGTCCCAATTTTTATCTTTATTTATTTATTATTATTATTATTTTTTTTTTTGCAAACTCAAACTTTCATTATTTTCATTTCACAATGTCAAAATCAAGAGCTTACACAATGAAAGATGGGGTGAAGCCATCCAAATATGATTTAAACTATATACACTCATATTTAATATATGCATAGTTATCAACCAATAAGAACTATTAAAGTGTAAAAATAATCAATGAAGAGATATATTAAGAAAAATATTCTTAAATTCCACTTTTCCAATAATAATATTATTAAAAGAAAATATATATACACTACCATTTTTATAGTGTATATATTTTTTTAATAATAGGTATATATTCATGTTAAAAAAAATTTAATAGGTATATATTCAAAAAAAATTTCTTTTCTATTTAAAGCTTGCAAAAATATATAGTTCTACTTTATAGATATTAATTTTATTTATTAAAACATTTAGAAAGTTGTAATCACAGATTTTTTTAAGATTACAATATTATTATACGGAGATCGGAAGCTCACAAATGACAGAAATAAGTTAACTATGTAAATGTAAAAATTTTAAAAAATAACGAAAGTGAATGCAATTGTAGTGTGGTGTAGCCAGTAAAATCTGTTTTTAGAAAAATTTCCCCATTATGAATTGCCCTTTCTTATAATTTATGTGAAAATATATAAGGGATTGTTTTCAAGGGGAGTAATAAATAATAATAATAATCACCTATGTAAATGTAAAAATTTAAAAAAATAACGAAAGTGAATGCAATTGTAGTGTGTGTAGCCAGTAAAAAGGGTTTTTAGAAAAATTTCCCCATTATGAATTGCCCTTTCTTATAATTGATGTGAAAATATATAAGGGATTGTTTTCAAGGGGAGTAATAATTAATAATAATAATCACCAATCTTAAGTAGGGCTCCTGGTGCTCCAGCGACCACCATGTCTCTCTGCCGCTTCCTCCTCCGTCCCTTCCGCCGTTACTCCACCAACAGTTTTCACCACGCTACTCTTTCCCTCACGACGCTCTTCCGATCTCCGATGCAGAGCAGCTTTACAACCATAGTTCCCAACCCAATAACACCAATTCCACTAATTTCTATGGGAACCCTGGATTCTCCGCCGGTGACAATGGAACTGCCAATCAAAGTCCACAACTTGCTAATTCAACTCCTAGCCACTTTTCCGGCGGATACTCAATTTTTCTGTAAAATCCCCATTCTCCGCCGGTGATAATCAAAGTCGACATTTTGCTAATTCAACTCCGAGCCACTTTGCCGGCGGATACGCTTCCTCGAATTTTGTTGCGAAATCCCCATTCTCCGCCGGTGATAATGGAACGGTCTATCAAAATCAACCCGTCCCGCCGCAGATGCCTTCGGCACCAAGTCACTTCTCCGGCTTCTCATCAGCCGGGAAGCGGAGGCCGAACGCCGACGACGGAAGCGCCTCCTCCTTTTTGAGCCTCCTCTCCACGCCCTCCGCCCTAATTTCAAACCTGTCAACGACCCCAACAAGCCTCCCCTTCCGGACTCGACCTCTGCTCTGGTCGGGCCTCGTCTTCATCTCCACAACCGCGTCCAGTCGCTAATCCGCGCTGGGGACCTCGATTCTGCGTCTTACGTTGCTCGTCAGTCCGTTTTTCGCTCTGTCCGACCGACAGTCTTTACTTGCAACGCCATCATGGCTGCTATGCAGCTCTTCCGATCTCTACCATGATGCCGAAGCCCTGTTTCAGTACTTCTTCAACCAGTATTATATCATCCCCAGCATTGTCTCGTATGATACTCTCATTGTCTCTCTCTGCGATTCCAACGAAGTAGACGAGGGCTTGAAGGTTTACAAGTATGTTCTGGAGAACGCCCCTTATAGCCCTACAGCTGTAACTATCGACACCTCACAAAGGGTCTTATTGATGCTGGAAGAATTGATGAGGCATTGAAATTACTTTACGAAATGTCAACTAAGGGTCACGGCTCAGACTCTCTAGTTTTTAATAATCTGATTCTTGGCTTTTTGAATTTGGGCAATCTGGAAAAGGCAAATGAGTTGTTTGATGAGTTGAAGACACGGTGCACAGTTTATGACGGGGTGGTGAATGCAACCTTCATGAATTGGTTTTTCAATCAGGGTAAGCCAAAGGAGGCAATGGATTCGTACGGGGATTTGATGGATAGGAATTACAGGATGGTGCCTGCAACTGGGAATGTGCTTTTGGAGATTTTGTTGAAACACGGTAGAAAGAAAGAAGCTTGGGATTTCTTCTATAATATGTTGAACGACCACAAACCCCCAACCTTCGAGGGTGTGAACTCGGACACTTTCAATATAATGGTTAATGAGTGCTATAAGGAGGCGAAGGAGGAAAAGGCTATGGATTTGTCAGATTGGGCTGAAGATCTGTTAAATGACTCAGATCTGGCTTTTCAGAATTTATGTGAGTTTGGGATGGTGGAGGAAGTAGACGAGGAAATATTTGATACTCTAGGAGAAACAGATCACACATGGCTCGAGAACTTAGATGTAGGTTCGCCTGAAGTACCGTATTAGAATACTCCTGAAATACACCTGAATTTTTTCTGAAGATGACAAGTATACAAATCATTGTCTCAAGATGTGAATACTTATGACTCTAAATTGATGCATATGTTAAGCTCAATAGTGTGAATATTGTCACATTTTATTATGGGCAGTCTTCATTCAATCCTAAAAATGTTGAAATTGTTATAACGATGATGAAAACGTTATGAGTTAGTTATTCATTTTAGGTATTCCATCATTGTGTTTATCCTTGAATACTGGTCAATGCATTTTAGATTACATTAAGAAACATTTATGACGTGTTAGTATAACTTGGAAGTTAAAATTTTAATTTTATGACAATATTCACTTAATGACATTTAAATCATTATACCGATAATTATACCGCTGTCATATTAAAATAAATTTTAGGTGGTCATCACTATGTGTCCACCACGTAGACGGCTCACCATACAATATGAGGTATTTTCTAATGTGTAACCATGGCTTGAAATGTTACATTTTATTATGGGCAGTCTTCACTCAATGCTAAAGATATCAAAATCGTTATAACGATAATAAAATCGTTATGAGTTAATTACCTATTTTAGTTGTTCGATCATAGGTGTGTATCTTTAAATGTTGGTCAATGCATCTTACAATACAAAAATAAACCTATATGACGTGTAAGCATGATTTAGAAGTTCAAGTTTTAATTTTTATGACAATATTCACTCAATGACATTCAAATCTTTATAAGGATAATTATATCACTTTCATATTCAAATTCATTTTAAGCGGTCGTCAAGATGTGTCTATTCTGTGGATGGCTTAGCATGCAATGTGAGGCTTTCTTTAACGTGTAAGTATGACTTGAAAGGTTACATTTTATTATCGGTAGTCTTCACTCAATTCAAAAGATATCGAAATCGTTATAATGATAATGAAATATTTATGAGTTAGTTTTGCATTTCAGGTGTTTGATCATAGGTGTTTATTGAGGTGTTTGATCATAGGTGTTTATCCTTGAATGCTGATCAATACATTTCACAATATATTAAGAAACGTTTATGACTTTTTAGTATGACTTGGAAGTTTAAATTTTAATTTTTTGACAATATTCACTAAATTATATTCGAATCCTTATAACGATAATTATATCGTTATCATATTAAAATCATTTTAAGGGGTTGTCAAGATGTGTCTACCACATGGATGGCTCACTGTACAATATGCGACATTTTTTAACTTGTAAGAAATACTTGAAAGGTCACATTTTATTATAGATAGTATTCGCTCAATCTTAAAGATATCAAAATCGTTATAACGAAAAATCGTTATGAGTTAGTTATCTATTTTAGTTGTTTAATCATTGGTGTTTATCCTTGAATACTGAGAACTGGTCAATGCATCTCAAATTACGTTAAGAAACATTTATGATGTGTTAATATGACTTGAAAGTTGAAATTTTAATTTTACGACAATATTTACTTAATGACATTCAAATCGTTATAACGATAACTATATCGATGTCATATTAAAATACATTTTAGGTGGTCACCAATATGTGTCCACCTCGTAGACGACTCACCATACATTATGAGGCTTTCTCTAATGTGTAAATATGACTTGAAAAGGCACATTTTATATTTGGTAGGTTTCACTCAATCCTAAAGATATCGAAATCGTTACAACGATACTGAAATCGTTATGAGTTAATTATCTATTTTAGGTGTTTGATCATAGGTGCTTATCCTTGAATGCTGGTCAATACATCTCACAATACATTAAAAAACATTTATGACGTGTTAGTATGACTTGGAAGTTCAAATTATAATTTTATGACAATATTCACTCAATGATATTCAAATGGTTATAACGATAATTATATCTCCGTTATATTAAGATTCATTTTAATTTTCGTTAAGATGTCTCCACCCCGTGAACGGCTAAGCATGAACATGAGGCTTTCTTTAATGTGTAAATATGATTTGAAAGGTTACATTTCATTATCGACAGTCTTTGCTCAATCATAAAGATATTGGAATCGTTATAACGATATAAAATATTTATGAGCTAGTTATCCATTCTAGGTGTTCATTCATAGGTGTTTATCCTTGAATGCTGGTCAATACATATCACAATACATTAAAAAATACTTATGACGTGTTAGTATGACCTGAAAGTTCAAATTTTAATTTTATGACAATATTCAGTTAATGATATTCAAATCGTTATAACGATAACTATATTGCTATTATTTAATATTTATTTAAATGTTGTCAAGATGTGTCCACCCCGTGGACGGCTAACCATACAACATGAGGCATTTTCTCACATGTAATTATGACTAAAAAGGTCACATTTCATTATCAGTAGTATTTACTCAATCCTAAAGATATTTAAAATATTATAACGATAATGAAATCATTATGAGTTAGAGCTTGTTTGAATCTCTTTATTCTCCCTTTATTCTCTCAATTTATAATTTTACCTACAACTGATTTGACATTTAATTTGACAACTGCTCAATTACAACCATATATTTCAAACCTTTTTACATTTGTAATACATATTCTACATCTCTCATCTTTATAAATTCACCAAATTTTTACAAATAAAAAGGTTCAAACAAGCTCTTAGTTATCCATTTTAGTGGTTTGATCATTGGCATTTATCATTAAATACTGGTCAATGCATCTCATAATACATTAAGAAACGTATATGACGTGTTAGTATGACTGAGAAGTTCAAATTTGAATTTTATGACAATATTCAATTAATGATATTCAAATCGTTATAACGATAATTATATCGCTATTATACTAAAATTCATTTTAATTGTCGTCAAGATGTGTCCATCTCGTGGACGGCTCACCATACAATATGATGCATTTTTTAAGTGTAAAAAATGTGACTTGAAATGTCACATTTTATTATCGGTTGTGAGCGCTCAATTCTAAAAATATCAAAATCCTTATAACGATAATGAAATTGTTAAGAGTTAGTTATCCATTTAAGTTGTTCGATCATAGGTATTTATCCTTGAATGCTAGTGAATATATCTCATAATACATTAAGAAATGTGTATGATGTGTTAGTATGACTTGGAAGTTTAAATTTTAATTTTATGACAATATTCACCCAATGATATTCAATCTTTATAACGATAGTTATATCCATGACATATTAAAATTCATTTTAAATGTTCGTCAAGATGGGTCTACCCACTGGACGGCTCAGCATACAATATGAGGCTTTCTTTAATGTGTAAGCATGACTTGAAAGGTCACAATATTTTATCGGCAGTACTCACTCAATTCTAAATATATCAAAATCGTTATAACTATAATAAAATCGTTATGAGTTAGTTAACCATTTTAGGTCATTTTATGTCTTCAATCATAGGAGTTTGTTTATCCTTTAATGTTGGTCAATCCATCTCACAATACATTAGGAAATGTTTGTGAGTGTTAATATAACTTGAAAGTTCAAATTATAATTTTATTACAATATTCACTTAATGTTATTCAAAGTGTTATAACGATAACTATATCGCTGTCATATTAAAGTTTATTTTAAGTGATCGTCATGATATGTCCACCCTATAAACAGCTCACCATACAATATGAGGCATTTTCTAATGTGTAACTATTGCTTGAAATGTTATATTTTATTATCGACAGTCTTCGCTCAATCCTAAAGATATTGAAATTGTTATAACGATAATGAAATCGTTATGAGTTTGTTATCCATTTTAGTGGTTTGATCATCAGTGTTTATCCTTAAATGTTGGTCAGTGCATCCCACAATACATTAAGAAACATTTATAACATGTTATTACGACTTAGAAGTTCATATTTTAATTTTATGATAATATTCACTCAATGATACTGAAATTGTTATAACAATAATTATATCGTTATCATATGAAAATTCATTTTAAGTGGTCGTCGAGCTATGTCCGCTCCATGGATGGCTCACCATACAATATGAGGCATTTTTAACGTGTAAAAAATATGACTTGAAACGTCACATTTTATTATCAACTGTCAATGCTCATTTTATTTTAACGTGTAAAAAATGTGACCTAAAATGTGGCTTGAAAAGTACATTTTATTATCAATTGTCAACCCTCAATCCTAAAGATATCAAATCCGTTATAATGATAATGATATTGCTATGAGTTAGTTATCTATTTTAGTTGTTAGATCATAGTTGTTTATCTTTAAATGCTGGTCAATGCATCTTATGATACATTAAGAAACGTTTATGACATGTTAGTATGACTGGGAAGTTCAAATTTTAATTTTATGACAATTAATATTCACCCAATGAAATTCAATCTTTATAGCTATAATTATATCGCGATCATATTAAAATTCATTTTAAGTGGTCATCAAGATTTGTCTACCCCGTGGATGGCTTGGCATGCGATATGAGGCTTTTTTTAACTTGTAAGTATGACTTGAAAGGTCACATTTTATTATCGGGTGTCTGCTCTCAATCGTAAAGATTTCGTAATCGCTATCATAATAATGAAATCGTTAAGAGTTAGTTATCCATTTTAGGTCTTCAATCATAGGTGTTTATCCTTTAATGCTGGTCAATACATCTCACAATACATTAAAAAACGTTTATGACGTGTTAGTATGACTTTGAAGTTCAAATTATAATTTTATAACAATTTCTCTCGATGATATTCAAATCGTTATAACGATAACTTTATTACTGTCATATTAAAATTCATTTTAAGTGGTGGTCAAGATGTGTCCACCCTATGGATGGCTCACCATATAATATGAGGTATTATTATGGGCAGTCTTCACTCAATCCTAAAGATATCGAAATCATTATAACCATAATGAAATCTTTATAAGTTGATTATCCATTTTAGGTGTTCGATCATAGGTGTTTATCTTTGGATACTGGTCAATGCATTTCTCATTACATTAAGAAATGTTTGAAACATGTTAGCATATTTTGGAAGTTCACGTTTTAATTTACGACATTATCACTTAAGGATGTTCAAATCTTTATAACAATTATTATATCACTGTCATATTAAACTTCATTTTAAGTGGTCATCAAGACATGTCCACCTTGTGGATGGCTCAGCATGCAATATGAGGCTTTTTTTAATGTGTAAGTATGACTTAAAATGTCACATTTTATTATTGGTAGTTTTCACTCAATCCTAAAAATATTGAAATCGTTATAACAATAATGAAACAGTTATGAGTAAGTTTTCCATTTTAGGTGTTCGATTATAGGAGTTTATCCTTATATACTAGTCAATATATCTCACAATATATTAAAAAATATTTATGACATGTTAGTATGACTTGAAAGTTTAAATTTTAATTTTTTGACAATATTCACTAAATGACTTTCAAATCGTTATAACGATAATTCACTACTATAGAATTGGGCAAAAAAAAAATGAACATATACGTCGGTTTTTGAGAAAAGCGTCGCGTACATAATACGCGGTGGTAATTTTGAAAATAATAGTACTACTATAAGCGTCGGATCTTCTTTAAAAACGGACGCTCATTGCTGGACTCAACAATAGGCGTCGGTTTTCAATTGGCAACCAAGCCCATTAGGATAAAGGGGTGTCGGTTCCTTAAAGTAACCGACGTCCACTCGCCATTAGGATAAAGGAACCGATGCCCATTTGCCTAAAGTATAGGGGTAACCAAAACACGAGGATTCAAATTGCATCCTAGGGTTATTCTACTTCTTCCTCGTATGACACTCTGCTCCGCGCAGCGGCCACAGCCCCTTCAGGTGCCGCTACCTCTCATCACCTTACTCTTCATTAACGACCGCGCCTCTTCTCATCCTCTTACTCCTCGTCAACGATCACGCCTCTTTTCATCCCCTTAGATCTTCTGGAATTCTTAGGCAAGTTTAATTTTCTTTTCCCCATTTTTTATTTGAATCTCTTTCTAAATTTTCCCCTTCTATTCTCTTCGAATCGTGTTTGGATCTCTCCGCCCGTCTGGTCGCCCGCTGTCTCTCTTGATTTTTCATATCTCTGTTTTCAGCAAGGAGAAAATCGAATTGTGTTATGCTCTCGCCGCCTGTATGGCCGCCCCCTTCTCTCTTGATTTTCAGATCTTCAGATCTTCGTTTTCAACAAGGAGAAAATCAACCTATGAGGTTTTTTTGTGCGAATATATGAGTTTAATTCTCTATTATTTGTTAATTTTATTTGTTTGATATTGAATATGCTATGACCTCTGTTAATTTAACTATTTATAGTTAGATTGTTGTGTGGTTTAATGGTTATATATATTATGCGACATGGGCTTGTTGTATGCACGATTCTTTGGGGGTTTTAATTTTTCTGTATATATTAAAATTCAAGATTCTTGAAAGTTTTGGAGTGGAGTTATTAATTCAGTCATTTCTTTGAATACTTGTTTGGTATATATTAGTTTTTACTGCAACTCATTAGGTGGTGTGTTACTCATGTTCTTTCTTTTTTATTTACTTTTTGGTTTCATGTATATTGGTTGATTCTTATTCCTTTTCCTGTTTCAAGGTTGGAATTTTGGTTCCTGTTAATGCTATTAACTTGGAGGAGCAAGAGAATTCTTCAATTCCCAAAATACCACTCTCTGAGGGCCTTAATTACGTTGGCCGCGGTTGCATTCCGGTGACTGGTAAACGGCTCAGCCAGAAGCATATTACACTTAGCATCTCGGTTAATGGTTCTGCTGAATTTTTCGTTGTATGTTAATTTCCTTTTATATTTAATATTGTTATTATAGTTTATGTTCAAGTATGTGCTGCTTGTTTGTGTAATTGTGTTATCGAATAGCTGCGTGTAGTGTTTTTTTTGCGAGGCCAGATCAATGTATAACCGTTAATGCATATAATTTCCCTGGATATGGATAATGATAATGTATTTCATGCATGTAGTTTACTTTTGTATATTTTCTTTTGTCCCAGTTGGTTGGGTTATTATTATTTAAAGGGTTTTATTGTCTTTCAAAAGAAAGCATTTTTATTTAGTTTTCTGTTTTATATATTTTACTATTTTTGGAACATTAGTGAGGTTAGGTGTTTGATTCTTGACAGAGTAATGACTTGAAGTTGATGCATGGAACGTTGAATCATTTTAGAGGCATATTTTAATTATAGGAAAGTAGGAAACATTGCATGAGCCATGATGTTATCATTGATTATCCGAGCCATGCTTAATAATTTGATTATGTTAGTATAGTTTCTTTTGCAGTTATTTCAATGGACTTTTTGTCTCTGTAAGTCAAATAGTGATGTTCAGCACAAGTCTAGTAATTTTTCAATATTCCTTTTGCAAGTATATGGTTTCTCATGGACTCCGAATTTACTCTTGCTTCTTTGTAGTTAAGAATCTGATTTATTTGACAGTTACCATTCAATATTCTTTTATTTTCCTTGTTGGTTCAAGGTTATATGTTATTTTTGGTGTGCAGCTCTTTATCTCGCACACTTTCCCTGTCATTCCCTTTTGAGAACAATGCTAACTTAAATGGGGTAGGGAAGGGAATGTGAAGAATATCTGTCATGAAATTGAGGATGATGATTGGGCCCTTAGTTTGAATCAAGCTTTTGTGGTTTTCTTCTCTGTGTTACATGTCAACAGAGGTTTATATCTTTGTAATTGGTGAGAGACAATCTCTTTAATAAACTAAGTTTTTAAAACTCAATGGGATGATGATAGTCCCTGGAGTGAATGGTACACTGCAGACGACCCAGTCAAAGGTAACATGCTACTGCTATTTCACTAGAATCTGTTTTGCTATTTTGTTTTGTGTTTATAGATTTCTGCTTGAGGGGATAACTATGATTCAAATAGATAATCAGTAGAAGAGTGACGTGTGACTGATTCATGCAGGATTAGAGTTACTTGCCATATGGTCTGAGATGACAGCGTCTGAGATAACAGCTGAGAATTCTCTTAAGATGGCAAAATTTGAAAATGCCTCACCTCTAGAAGCTGAAAAACGGTTGCCTTATCCATGTTTCACTGAAAATCTGTAAGTAAGATGCTACTTACCTGATTTGAACTAATGATTATTCTCTTGGTGATTGTGAGTATCTCATAAAATTTTGAGTTAATTTACTGGATTCAGTGATGGGCTAGTCTATGTCTAATCTTAAAGGATCACGGCAGAAATTAGAGAAGATAAACTACTTGTGCTTTCTTATTAGAGAAGATATAGTATAAACTTCATGTTTCAGCTTCCGTCTTGCATTGTTGCTGGCTGAAGTAAAATTTCTGCTATAGTAGTAGATGACTAAGAGTAATTGATATATTTGAAGGTGTTGTACGACTATGAAGACAAAATTAACCAAGCTGTCTACCAATACATCCTGTAATTGATGATATTTTACTGTCCGGTTCATCACCAAACACCCTATAATTTAGTTCATTTTGATTTTTACATTTTTCTTCTCTTTATTTCCTTCCGTCATTTTACACAGGGACAAAGTTGAAGGACTTCTTGGCTACAATGCAGTCCAATGTTTCTATCTAATGCGAGATTGCAAAACTTCGCCACGATGTGGAGGAGTATGCGAAGCAATTTCCAACTATGTAATTATATTAACTATTTTTTATGTCATTACATAGTACTTATGTGACAAGTGATATTTTTACTTGAAATCTCTGTTCCAAATCATCAAATTTGTGGTATGTAATGATTGGACTTGTAGAATTGAATTTCTAATGTGTAAAGTTGCAGTTTAATATAAATTTTATGAAACTGTTGCAATTCTATTTCATTTAATCTTATACAAAGAATGTTTAGGTTGAAAGTGTATCCTTAAAAAAAAAATAAATTTAAAAAAAAATAGGCGTCGGTTGTAGCCTCAAATGCCTTAAAAAATTTATTTTATTATTATTATTTTGAAAAAGACAATAGGCGTCGGTTGTATTACCATAACCGTCGCCTATTGTTTATTTTTTTAATTAAAATTGACTTTAGGCATCAATTTTTTTGAAACAACCGACGCCTATTGTTACCTATAGGCGTCGCCCAACAACTGACGCATATACTTTTACAATATACAATGTTGACATATGCGTCGTTGTTACAACTGACGCGTATTTATGTCTACAACCGACGCCTAATGGGTTTTTCTGTAGTAGTGATTATATCGCTGTCATATTAAAATTCATTTTAGGTGGTCGTCAAGATGTGTTCACCCCATGGATGGCTCACCACACAATATGAGGTATTTTTTAAAGTCTAGGCATGACTTGAAAGGTCACATTTCATTATCGATTTTCAGCACTCAGTTTTAAAGATATTGAAATCGTTATAACTACAATGAAAGTGTTATGTGTTAGTTGTCCATTTTAGTTATTCGATTATAGGTGTTTATTTTTAAATACTGGTCAATGTGACTAACAATACGTTTACGACGAGTTAGTATGATTTGGAAGTTCAAATTTTAGATTTAGGACAATATTCACCCAAAGACATTCAAATCTTTATAACGATAATTATATCGCTGTCATATTAAAATCATTTTAATATGAGACATTTTTTAAGGTGTATATATGACTTGAAAGGTCACATTTTATTATCAGCAGTATTCGCTCAATCCTAAGCATACCAAAATTGTTATAACGATAATAAAGTCGTTATGAGTTGGTTATCTATTTTAGGATTTTGATCATAGGTGTTTATCCTTGAATACTGGTCAATACATCTCATATTGCATTCTGAAACGTTTATGACGTGTTAGTATGATTCGGAAGTTCAAATTTTAATTTTATGACAATATTCATTTAATGATATTCAAATTGTTATAACGATAATTATATCGATGTCATATTAAAATTCATTTTAAGTATTCAACAAGATATGTCCATCCCGTGGACAACTCACCATACAATATGAGACTTTTTTAACGTGTAAAAAATATAACTTGAAAAGTCACATTTTTTTATCGGTTATTCCCGTTTATTTTATTTCAACGTGTGAAAGATGTGACTTGAAAGGTCACATTTCATTTTCAGTTGTCAGTGCTCAATTTTAAAGATATCGAAATCATTGAAACGATAATAAAATTATTATGAGTTAGTTATTCATTTTAGTAGTTCGATCATAGGTGTTTATCTTTAAACACTGGTAAATGCGTCCCACAATACATTAAGAAATGTTTATGACGTGTTAGTATGAATTGGAAATTCAAATTTTAATTTTATGACAATATTCACCCAATCATATTCAATCTTTATAACGATAATTATATCACTGTCATATTAAAATTCATTTAAAATGGTTGTCAAGAGGGGTCTACCCCATAGACGGCTTAGGATGCAATATAAGGATTTTTTTAACTTGCAAGTATGACTTGAAAGGTCACATTTTATTATTGGCGTTATTTGCTCAACCCTAAATATATCGGAATCATTATAATGATAAGGAAATTGTTATAAGTTGATTATCCATTTGAAGTGTTCAACCATAGGTGTTTATTCTTTAATACTGGTCAATACGTCTCACAATACATTAAGTAACGTTTATGACGTGTTAATATGACTTGGAAGTTCAAATTATAATTTTATGACAATATTCACTTAATGATATTCAAATCATTATAACGATAATTATATCGCTTACATAATAAAATTCATTTTAAGTGATCGTCGAGATGTGTCCACCCCATTGACGGCTCACCATAAGAGGGATTTTTTAAAGTGTAAGTATGACTTGAAAGGTCATATTTGATTATCGGCAATTTTCGCTCAATCCTAAATATATAGAAATTGTTATAACGATAATGAAATAGTTATGAGTTAATTTTCTATTTTAGATATTCGATCATAGGTGTTTGTTCTTATATGCTGGTCAATACATCTCACAATATATTAATAAATGTTTATGACGTATTAGTATGACTTCGATGTATACATTTTAATTTATTGACAATATTCACTAAATGACATTCAAATCGTTATAACGATAATTATATCGTTGTCATATTAAAAGTCATTTGAGGTGGTCGTCAAGATGTTTCCACCTCATGGACGGCTCACCATATAATATAAGGCATTCTTTAAAGTGTAAGTATGACATGAAATGTCACATTTTATTATCGGTTTTCAGCGCTCGATCCTAAAGATATCGAAATCATTATAAGGATAATGAAAGCCTTTCGAGTTAGTTATCCATTTTAGTTGTTCGATCATAGGTGTTTCTCTTCAAATGCGGGACAATGTGACTCACAATATATTAAGAAACGTTTATGACGTGTTGGTATGATTTGGAAGTTCAAATTTTAGATTTATGACAATATTCACCAAATGATATTCAAATATTTATAACGATAATTATATCGCTGTCATATTAAAATCATTTTAAGTGGTTTTCAAGATGTGTCTACCCAGTAGATGGCTCACCAAACAATATGAGACATTTTTTAATGTGTAAGTATGACTTGAAATGTCACATTTTATTATCGGCAGTATTCGCTCAATCCTAAAAATACCGAAATCATTATAAAAATAATGGAATCTTTATGAGTTAGTTATCCATTTTAGGGGTTTGATTATAGATGTTTATCCTTGAATACTGATCAATGCATCTCAGATTGCATTAGGAAATGTTTATAACATCTTAGTATGACTTGGAAGTTCAAATTTAAATTTTTTGACAATGTTTTCATTTAATGATATTCAAATCGTTATAACGATAATTATATCGCTGTCACATTAAAATTCGTTTTATGTGTTGGTCAAGATATGTGTATCCCGTGGTCAGCTCACCATACAATATGAGAAATTTTTTAACGTGTAAAAAGTGTGACTTGAAAGGTGACATTATATTATCGGTTGTCAGCCCTCATTTTATTTTAACGTGTAAAAAATGTGACTTAAAAGGTCACATTTTATTATCGGTTGTTTGCGCTCAATCCAAAAGGTATCAAAATCTTTATAACGATAATGAAATCGAGAGTTAGTTATCCACTTTAGTTGTTTGATCATAGGTAACATCTTTAAATGCTGGTCAATATGTCTCACAATATATTAAGAAACATTTATGACGTGTTACTATGACTTGAAAGTTCAAATTTTAATTTTATGACAACATTCACCCAATTATATTCAATCTTTACAAGGATTATTATATCGCTATCATATTAAAATTTATTTTAAGTGGTCGTTAAGAGGGGTATACCCTTAGTTGGCTCAACATGCAGTATGAGGCTTTTTTTAACGTAAGTATGACTTAAAAGGTCACACTTTATTATCAACATTATTGGCTCAATTCTAAATATATTGAAATCGTTATAACAACAATGAAATCGTTATGATCTAGTTATCCATTTTAGGTGTTCGATCATAGGTGTTTATTTTATTCTTTAATGCTAGTCAATACATCTCACAATATATTAAGTAACGTTTATGACGTGTTAATATGACTTGGAAGTTCAAATTATAATTTTATGACAATATTTACTTAATGATATTCAAATCATTATAACGATAACTATATCGCTTTTATATTAAAATTCATTTTAAGTGATCATTAAGATACGTCCACCCCATGGAGGGCTCACTATACAATATGAGGCATTTTTTAAAGTGTAAGTATGCCTTGAAAAGTCACGTTTTATTATCGGATGTCAGCGTTCAATAGTGAAAATATCAAAATCGTTATAACGATAATGAAATCGTTATGAGTTAGTTATCTATTTTAGTTGTTCCATCATAGGTGTATTCTTTAAATGCTGGTCATGTTAGTATGATTTGGATGTTCAAATTTTAATTTAATGACAATATTCACTAAATGATATTCAAATCATTATAATAATTATATTGCTATCATATTAAAATTCATTTTAAGTTATCGTCAAGATGTTGTCCGCCCCGTAGAGGCTCACTATACAATTGAGTCATTTTTTTAACGTATGAGTATGACTTTAAAGGTCACATTTTATTATCAGCACTCTGCAGTCAGTCCTAAAAATATTAAAATCGTTATGAGTTAGTTATCAATTTTAGGTGTTCGATTATAAGTGTTTATCCTCGAATCCTGGTCAATGCATCTCATGATACTTTAAGAAATGTTTATGACTTGTTAGTATGACTTGGATGTTCAAATTTTAATTTTATAACAATATTCGCTCAATGATATTCAAATCATTATAACGATAATTATATCGCTGTTATATTAAAATTTATTTTAAGTGGTCATCAATATTTGTTCACCCCATGAATGACTCACCATACAATATGAGGCATTTTCTAATTATTAGAATTATTTGAAAGGTCTCATTTTATTATCGGCAGTTTTCACTCAATCTTAAAGATATCGAAATCGTTATAACAATAGTGAAATCGTTACGAGTTTGTTATCTATTTTAGTGATTCGATCATAGGTGTTTATCCTAAAATGCTAGTCAATGCTTCTCACAATACATTAAGAAACGTTTATATTGTGTTAGTAAGACTTGAAAATTCATACATTAATTTTATAACAATATTCACTCAATGATATTCAAATCATTATAACAATAATTATATCGTTGTCATATTAAAATTCATTTTAGGAGGTCGTTATGTTGTATTCACCCCGTAGACGGCTCACCATACAATATCGAAAATTTTTTAACGTGTATGTATGACTTGAAAGGTTACATTTTAACGTGTATGTATGACTTGAAAGGTTACATTTTATTATCGGTTGTCAGTGCTCAATTCTAAAGATATCAAAATCGCTATAACGATAATGAAATCGTTATGAGTTAATTATCTATTTTAGTCGTTCGATTATGGGTGTTTTTCCTTAAATGCAGGTCAATATGTCACAATACATTAAGAAAAGTTTGTGGCATGTTAGTATGAATTGGAAGTTCAAATTTTAATTTTATGACAATATACACTCAATGATATTCAAATTTTTATAATGATAATCATATCTCCATCATAATAAAATTCATTTTAAGTGGTTGTCAAGATGTGTTCACCCCGTGGACGGCTTAGCATATAATATGAGGCATTTTTTAATGTGTAAGTATGACTTGAAAGGTCACATTTTGATGTGGTTCGAGTAGCGGTAGCGTTTTTGGACAAATTCGATAGGTTTTAATCGATTTGGTCGGTGTTTGGTTATTTGGACATAACTTTTGCATACGATATCCATTTTTTGCCCATAATACATGCTTTTGGGGTAGCTCGACGAGCCGTATGCAACTAGTCGCTTTGCCACTGCATATGTCATTTTTTGGGCTTTTGAGGCTTCCTTCTATGAGTTTTGTTCTTTCTTTTATGTTTTATCTCGAATTCTTGTTTAGTTTGGGCTTTTATGCTTGAGTCTGGCCTACCTGGAGTCTGTAGCCCATTAGGGCATTTATTTATATTCGTTTTCTGGCATTATAGGGTTGGTTGCTTTTGAATTGAGAAAAATAATGATTGTTTTCTTGAGTCGCAATCCGGTGTTCTTTGAGTTGTGTTGTGAAGTTGTAGGTGTGCCTACATCACATTTTATTATCGGCAGTCTGCATTGAATCCTGTAGATTTTGAAATCGTTATAAGTATAATAAAATCATTATGAATTAGTTATCTATTTTAGTGGTTCGATTATAGGTGTTTATCCTTTAAATGCTGGTCAATGCGTTACAATACATTAAGAAACATTTATGGCGTGTTAGTACGACTTGGAAGTTTAAATTTTAATTCTATGATATTCAAATCTTTATAACGATAATTAGTCGTGTTAGTATATGACGTGTTAGTATGACTTAGAAGTTCAAATTTTAATTTTATGATAGTATTCACCCAATGATATTCAAATCTTTATAACGATAATTATATCGCTGTTATATTAAAATTCATTTTAAGTGGTCGTCAAGATATGTCCACCATATGGACAGCTAAGCATACAAAATGAAGCTTTTTTAACGTGTAACGATGACTTAAAAGGTCACATTTTATAATCACCAGCCTTCGCTCAATACAAAAGATATCGAAATCATTATAACAATAATGAAATCCTTATGAGTTAGTTATCTAGTGTAAGTGTTCGATCATAGGTGTTTATCCTTGAATACTGGTCAATGCATCTCACAATACATGAAGCAATGCATATGGCGTGTTAGTATGACTTTGCAGTTCAATATTTAATTTTTATGACAATATTCACTTCAATGATTTTCAAATCTTTATAATAATAATTATATCGTTTTTATATTAAAATTCATTTTAAGTGGTCATTAAGATGTGTCCACCCCGGAAACGGCCCACCATTCAATTTGAGGCATTTTCTAATGTGTAATTATGACCTGAAAGTTCACATTTTATTGTTGGTAGTCTTCACTCAATCCTAAATATGCTAAAATAATTACAACGATAATAAAATCGTTATGAGTTGGTTATCCATTTTAGTGGTCTGATCATATGTATTTATCTTTAAATGCTGGTTAATGTTTCTCACAATACATTAAGAAACGTTTATGACGTGTTAATATGACTTGGAAGTTCAAGTTTTAATTTTATGACAATATTCACTAAATGATATTCAAATCTTTATAATGATAATTATAACGCTGTCATATTGAAATTCATTTTAAGTGGTCGTCAAGATGTGTCTACAGCTTACTAAACATGAATCATTTTTTTAATGTATAAGTATGACTTGAAAGGTCACATTTTATTATCGACAGTCTTCTCTCAATCCTAAAGGTATCGAAATTGTTATAACGACAATGAAATCGTTATGAATTAGTTATCCATTTTAGGTGTTTATCCTCAAATATTGGTCAACGCATCTCACAATGCATTAAGAAATGTTTATAACGTGTTAGCATAACTTGGAAGTTCAAATTTTAATTTTATGAAAATATTCTCTCAATGATATTTTAATCGTTATAACTATAACTATATTTTCACTCGTGCGTTGCACAAGAAGAATAGATACCAAATTATTTTTTAAAAAATAAATAATGTGAAATTTTATAAGTTCTTTTTTTTCTTTTTTTTTGTGTATGCTGAAATTTTGTAAGGTTATGTTACCCAAAAAGGAATAATTAATTTTTAATATCAACCAAATACTTATCATATTAAGGTAACTATAATTTACAACAAAATTTAACGATATTGCTATTGTTAACGCAAATAAATATCATTTTATTTTTTAGCACTAATTCAGATAAATGACATTGTACGAAATAGTTGTTAGTTTTGGGCGATGGCACGTATTCTGAAAAAAATTTTATTTAAAACCAATAAAGTCAGATAGTACGAAGATTATATAAATTAATGATACATAAAAGTATCATATATATATTTTATTTAAGGAAAAGTAGTCGTAATTATTAATATTTATAGCAACAATTAAGAGAAAATTACAATTATAATTATCTATTAACCTAAACTAAAGATATATATGTTTACTTAATTAAATATTCAATTTAATTAAGACAAGTCATAAAAATAAAACTTCTAAAAAGAAACTTATTATTTAATGAGTAAGGGTTATCAAGTAAGTTCCTCGTTAATTTTAATTTCTATTTGTTTTATTATTATTTAACGAATACGGATTATCACTATAAGTTTTTTATTTATATGGACACTTATCCATCATTATATAATCAAATTTATCTATAATTTAAACAATTAAATGATGATAAATACCTATCCGTCATTAAATTGAATAATGAGTTTTATTTCAAAAAAATTAGATGGATAAAGTAAAAGAGAATAAAAAATTTTAAAAAATCAAAAAATTTAGAATATCATACGAGTTACTACAATATAAAATAAAATACTAGAAAAGACCTTACTAATAGATTTTTGGTGGGAAAACTGCGATATAAAGTACCGCAGCTAATTTACTTTATATATATATATAGATTATGTCGCTATCATATTAAAATTCATTTTAAGAAGCCGTCTAGCTCTTCCGATCTCCGGTTCACCGTGAGGCATTTTTTATCGTGTAAGGATTACTTGTAAAGTTACATTTTATTATCGGCAGTCATCGCTAAATTCTAAAGATATCGAAATCGTTATAGTGATAATGAAATTGTTATGAGTTAGTCATCCATTTTAGGTGCTCGATCATAGTTTATCTTTAAATGTTGGTCAACGTAGAAAAGAATGTGGCAAAAATGTTAAGGATATAGATGTAAAAATAAAAAAAGTTCATGAACTATTAATAAAATTAAAACGTGGTGCATTTTATGAAAAAAATATTATGGTGTCATTACATTTCCTCTTTCGTTCTTAATGATAGTTTCTCTTTCACTATTATATTTTCACTAGTGTAAGTAAGTGCTTTGCACGTAAATTAACTCTAATCGCATCTTTGTTTTTGTAATTTTTTTTTTGTAAAATTAATTAAATTCATCAACCAAAAATTATTATTAGTTCCGCATCCCTAATATTTTATGAAAGCCATCATGATGCAAACCTATGGACCAATGTGTTTTTCTACATTTGCAAACATTACAAAATGAATATTGTTATACCAACTTAAGTGTAGTATTACAAATAGAGGACATGAAAACTTCTCGAGGATCCAATTGTCCACTGCAATTTTTTACGAACATAGTTGATAGATGTTCGCTGGCATTCCACTCCTCATAGTTTCAAGTAGATTGCAATTATAGTAGACTGAAAATCAAAGCAAGGATTACAATAATTAGTTGAAATATATGCGTGATATATATATCTAATAAAAATGAAAAGCTCTTTATTCAAGAAAATGATATGTCCTGCAATTAAGCTAACTTTACACTTTACTAAGACACATTCAAGCATAACTATTATATGAGGTTAGAAGCAACAATGTAAACATTTATTGGAGATGGTTTTATGTGAATAAAGAAACCATGCACAATCTATTAGAAAAGCAATAGAGCAAAATTATTTTTCACTTGAAAAACTAAAATTTCATATCGTCAAATGCTCTTGCCAAAGCTCCAAAAAAATTACATCGTGAAAAACTAAAATTGCCTTCCTAATAGCTTTCTAAAATTGCCTTAATGATAACTTTACATTAGTGAAAAACTAAAATTGTCTCTTTATTCAAGAAAATGATATGTCTTGCAATTAAGCTAGCTCTACAATTTCTTAAGACACATTCAAGCATAACTATAATATTAGGTTAGAAGCAACAATGTAAACATTTATTGGAGATGGTTTTATGTGAATAAAGAAACCATGCACAATCTATTTGAAAAGCAATAGAGCAGAAATATTTTTCACTTGAAAGACTAAAATTTCATACCGTCAAATGCTCTTGCCAGAGCTCCAACAAAATTACATTGTGAAAAACTAAAATTGTCTTAATGACATTTGTCAAAACTATGAATGATATTTTAAGACAGTTCGACAACATGTACTCAGTTCAATCCTATTTTAGATACAAACAGCTAGCTTAGCCACCGTAAAGCTCCTAAAAAGTGATATATAAATATATAAATAAACGCCAAAACTAGAGACTTGTATTCCAAAAGTTTCGTAGGAGATTTTATTGAGAACTGACTTTATAAATAACAATTAGATTCTTACATTTTAAACAAAGAAGTTTACCTTATGGCTCTTAGAAAGGAACTTTTCTCTTTGCTCATTCTTCCTAGATAAACATGTACACCATCAAGAAGACCTAGACAACATATAAACAAATGAATGCTTCTCAGGCTTGCTTTCAATATTTGATTTTGGACTTCCACAAAAGTAACTGTGAAGAGCTGAAAGAGTTTTCTAGCATACTCATATCTAACAACACGTATAACTAAATTAGAATAAAGGCATGCTCATCACATCTGTCTTTCTTGCTTTTGATCTTCATGTTTTTGACGTCACTCACTTTATTGAAACACGAAAAGTTAAAAAAGTGAAACAAGTAGTTTGTACAGTGATGAGAGAAAAATTATGCCTATTTTAGCAATCAACTAATAAATCCCTCGACTAAGCACTACAAATTCTCCCCTAAACACAGAAGGCAGTAAATAATAATGAGATCTGAGTGTGCAGAAACTCAATAATTCCTCCAACTAGTTAATAATTAGAAAATATCCAAAGCACTACTTTTAACCTATGATTGTCATTATTTTGATTAAACAAATAAGTCACCAAGAAATTAACTCACAAGAAGTATCAGAAACTCAACTAAAACAAAAGCCCAAGATTAGGAATTAAAAAGAAAACAAAGCAAATAGCTAATGTAGCTTAATTACTTGGATCATAGTGCATCCGTCAATTCTAGTATTAGCTTCTACACAAATCCTGAAGTTTTTTTACTCGAGCTGTTGTCATAATAATTACAGAATACAATTTTTTGTTTTTCTAAAAGGATTACGCAATACAATTTGTTATTAGATAAATGAGAACTCAAGGAATGAGGACCAAAGTAGGAGTCATCATTTTTCCCTCCTAATTAAGCTCATTTGTGAACTTCAAAGCTAACAGCTATATAAGAGGCTCTGCACATGAAAGTCTCAAAAAAACTGAGGGTGCTCCTAGGCGACACATTAGAGCCACTGAATAAGCTATTCACCCAAATCACATTCTCAAGATATATGGTTTTAGATCTACGAATAAGCATTTTCCAAGTGAAAATCAATAGCAATGCTAAAGGTAATCTTGAAAGACATTCTTTGTTTCTACACTCTAGCATTCTTTTCATATATGGAGGTCAAAGCAGAACTCGTTTCTCTAATAGAACATCACAAAGTTTGAATTGTTCTTTTGGCTACAATTAGAGAATTAAGATAGCAAAAATTAAAATTACCAACAAAAGAACAAAGATCCATACTGCCCAAAATGAAAAATTTCCCCAACTACTTCACTAATCACAAGCAAACAAACCACAAAACCAATACAAACCACACGATCTTGAAACTACAAAAGAAATAATCGAAAAACCAACCAAACTACAATGCCAAAAGACAACAGAAATTGGACGGTAGATTTAGAAAATGAAAAGTAAAAAAAAAAAAAAAAAAAAGCCATATTCATACCCATGCAACGAAAGCGATCTAGAAGCCCTCCAGAACTATACTGAAGAATCAAAGTCCATGAACATCAAAAACCAAAATAAAAACGAGTGTAAGAAAAAAAAAACAAATCAGTAAGAATAGAAGAAGATTCGAGAGGAAGATCAGAAGATAGAGGTTGCGTATTGAATGAGGGAAGCAATCTTTGGAAATTATAGAGAGAAAAAGTGTACAGTAGGCGAGAAAGGACTGGAAAATATAAAGAGGAAGAACCAGCATAAAAGAGTGCTTATTTGATGCTCTTTATTTTATCAATTTATAGTTTTATCTATTATTAATTTGACATTTTATTTGATAATTATTCAATTACAATCACATATTTTAAACTTTTTTATATTCTCAATATACATTCTACCTCTCTCCTTATATAAATTCTCCACATTTTAACAAATCAAGAGCATCAAACAAGCCCTCAAAGTAGTAGTGGGGGTTGGGGTTGTGTATTTGAGGAGTAAAGCCAATAATAATAATAAAGCACTATATAACAAAATAACGACCAGATGATAATGGGGCCCACCACTGGCTCTTTTTATATTGTTAAGATAAATAGGAATGACAATTGCCACTTGAAAATCCACAACACACCTCCGCTAATACTTTTCATCCCAACTTTCCTTTCAATTTTCCGTGTTAACTCCCCTATTCAACTTACCATTAAAAGTGTAGGTCCCAATTTTTCAACTTTACATATTGTCTTTGCAATTATACTCTTGGTTATTTAAATAAAAAATTAAAGAATAATAAAAAATAATTAATTATTAATATTGCATGTTGTAGTAATAAGTCGTTTCCGGTGGAAAATATTACACCAGCGTCGGCTGACCAAAAATCAACTATTATTTTATTATTAATAATAAAATAATATATAGACACACACATATATAAGCAATTTCCCTACACAAATTCTTCTCACTTTGGTTGCCATAAAAAAGGGTTTCTTCTCACGAAATAAGCAGAGGAAAAGGAATGTTAGTGGACTGGGGTCTGTGAGTTCCAAACTTCAGCTAAGAATTCGGAAAGGGCCATCTGTAAAGCGACATTTTAGGCACAATTAGGCGTAGTGCTTTTCAAATATATATGATGGCGATGGCGATGGCGATGGCGCCTGTTTCCTCCTACGTCAAATTCATCCAATTTCCACTAGTTGCACGCAGAAAAATGAGGTCTTATTCAAGCATCGAAGCTATGGCGGCAAGTGATAATAATGATTTCTCCTCCTCCAATCAGACTCCTCTTCTCACTCCCTACAAACTCGGAGATTTCCAACTCAATCACAGGTGCATGTTGCTCTTCGTTGTTTTTGTTGGTTAATAAATTTTTGTTTTCATCATTAATCACCGTCTCTTTCCAGTTGCCTGTAGTTGATTTTTGACTGTTTATAGATCTGATGATCTGTTTCGATTGCTTTACTCCTACTCATTATTGAATATTATTGAGATTTCATTTTTTTTTATGAATTTATATATTTCAATTTTTTATTATGAAAGTTTGTTTCTGAAAAGAATCAACGTGAATCATGTGATTTCTATTTTTCCAACGATTTTTTGTTGCATTGCGTGGGAGGACTACTTTTCACCGACTTTTTTTTTTTATTATTTTTATGCACAAATACAGAATAGTGTTGGCGCCTTTGACGAGAAATAGATCTTACAACAATATTCCACAGCCACATGCAGCGGTGTACTACTCTCAGCGAACAACTAATGGTGGCTTTCTCATTGCCGAAGCCACTGGAATTTCCGATACAGCACAAGGGTATTATAATTATGCCGATTGCAAATTCTCTAGCTAGCTCTTTGTCTTCCTGCTCTCATCAGAATATTGCTTTTTTGTTTCTGCTTCGATTCTTTAATTTGAATATTGGTTATAAAGCCGCAGAGCACTAAACTTGAGATAGTAAAGATGATCAAGTGACGTCCGTCCTATCCAAATTCCCAAATGCTGGTGCTTGTACGTAGATCAATTAGATTGAATATTGTGGAAACAGAGGAAAGTATTTTATGTTACTGAGGAACTATTGGCAAAATTTGTGCGAGCATCAAGTTTTTTGACATGATCTAGTGATGCCTAGTGACTGAAAACTAGATTGAAACAAATAAACTTATGCCTGCTTGAACTTCGATATATATATATATATATTTTTTTGTAGTTCCTTACTTTCATCTGTATAACGGAATCAACTTTTAGAGGGTGCCTTACCACATTGGTAGCCAACAAGAATTTTAAGCAAACCTAAAATTGATCATAATTCAAAATAAAGGTTTGACGATACACCTGGAGTTTGGACAAAGGAGCAGGTGGAGGCTTGGAAGCCAATTGCGGATGCTGTTCACCAGAAGGGTGGCGTATTCTTTTTGCAAATGTGGCACGTAGGCCGTGTCTCTACTTACGGTATGTGAACATGCCATCTCTGTGGTATAACATTAATAATGCTTTATCATATCACTCTCAGTTCTTGCAATATGTAAGCATCTTACCAGTGTAATCTGTCTCTAATAAGGTTTTCAACCAAATGGCCAAGCTCCAATCTCATCTACCGACAAAGGTGTGACTCCTGGAGTTGAAGGAGTTGATTGGTCTCCTCCCCGCCGACTTAGGACAGACGAAATCCCTGGTATTGTGAATGACTTCAGGTTGGCTGCTCGTAATGCTATTGAAGCAGGTTAGTGTCTACTTATTCTCTCCTAATGAAACAAATCCAATAACTTGTTATATACCATTTGCCGAAATATTTTCACTGCTTTCCGCGGCTAATGAAACATATTTAATACTTGAATAAAAAATTATCAGGGTAACTATTTATCAGTATTGAACTTCCGAATAACCAGCTTCACCTTATGCTAAATAGTAAATACACTTAAAAGCTCTCTCCAAGCCCACCTAATCATTTCATAATTTGATTCTCGTTATAACTTCACGTACTCCTGATTTGTTTACTACTCAAACTATAACCACACATTTCAAATTTCTATTGAATCTCCACCGCTCGTTTCACAAATTATAATGAAAATCGAACACCCCTTAAAATAACAGCTCTTTGAACTTTGAAACTTGGGGTAGATATGAAACTGGAGAAAATGAAAGATTATAAAATGTTACTCAAAGTGATGGAGAAATGATGCTCGTCTTCTTGTTTGCTATAACAGGATTTGATGGGGTGGAAATCCACGGAGCAAATGGTTACTTGATTGACCAGTTTCTCAAGGATCAAATAAATGACAGAACAGATGAGTATGGTGGTAGCTTGGAAAACCGGTGTCGCTTTGCACTTGAAGTAGTGGAAGCAGTTTCCAACGAGATTGGATCTAACAGAGTTGGGATGAGACTATCTCCATATGCCGATTACATGGAATCAAGGGACTCCAATTCTGATGCTTTAGCCCTTTACATGGCTAATGCACTTAACAAGTACAACATTCTTTATCTCCATGTAATTGAACCAAGAATCAGGGGAGCAACAGAGGTCAAAGGGGCCGATAGGGATGAAATTCCTAATAGACTTCTCCCCGTGAGACGAGCTTTCAACAACACTTTCATTGTTGCTGGTGGCTATAACAGAAGTAAAGGCAACAAGGCCATTGCTGAAAGTTATGCAGACTTGGTTGCATTCGGACGCTTGTTCTTGGCTAATCCGGATTTGCCGAAGCGGTTTGAGCTGGATGCCCCTCTTAATAAGTACAACAGGAGCACCTTCTATATTTCAGATCCTGTTGTTGGTTACACTGATTATCCATTCCTCGACAAAGCTTCTACAGGCAATTAAGGAATATGGGTTTCGTTTTCTATCTAGTATCATATTATTGTATTTGTACTCGTAAACTATCGTGTTTCAGGGTCCTTGTTGGCGAGGTACCCGACAGGCGGGGCATATTGTTTTGCATCTTTCTAATGTGTGTAAAACAACGGTACATTGACATTTTACACTGCATTATTATCTGAATTATCTAGTGCAGGACATTTGTTATATTGCAATTTATCCACTTTTTCTACTCGTATGAATGTTTGCTTTTGCTATTTTAGGTTAATAAATACAAGCAATGTCATTTGAGAATCGTCCGTGTATAAACAAAACAGAACCCGGTGCGAATACGGTAACAGATAAATTTCATGTTAAATAAAAAAGAATTTAATTATTTGAACTATTTAATTTAATATATTAAGGTTCTTTTTTTTTAATAGAATTTAATAATAAGGTTAATTTTAGTCTACTAAGATGAAAATGTCTCACTACTACTTGTACAAGGACGAGAACTTTAAAATTATTGTAGTCAAATGAGCATATTATGCAATATAAGTGAATTTATGTTGAATGAAAATGGAGTCTCAAAATGTCCAAATATATTAGATGAATTTTGAAAGAAGAAAGTAATGGTAGTAGGAAAACTTATGGCAGAAGATTATTTTTAACCTATTGTTCTTAACTATTCTACAACAGAAATCAATTGTTTTTTATTTGTATATTTCATAGGATACACATAACATTATACAATTCTCCCATTTTCTTTGCATTTTGGAAGCCTTCAGCAAATGTGAACAGTCTCTGGAATATTGAAGGTTGAAAATAAAAGCAAACAAAATTCAAATTCTTTAATCATTCCATTTAGACTAATTGCGCTGTCTGCCCTAATATTTTATATTACAACTATTTTGGTCCTTAACTTTTTAGCCAGACAGTTTTAAGAGTCTTACTTTTAAATCTCACTTTTTGACAAAATCTATCCTTATTAGCTAAGAGAAAAATACTAACATATCCGTTAGTTTGTAACTATAATGAAAAGTAATAAATAACAAGTTCATAAGCTAATAAGTAAACGCACAATTATATTTTAAACTTTAATCATTATTTCATATCTTAAACACGACCTAGTCAAGTATTTTGAGTTAGTTTCTCCAAATATCAACCATATGATGAATAAACTAGCCTTTTACGATTTTGTTCAAATGTTTTAATTTTTTGTCGTAACTATCATACAACACGATTATTTTATTCAAATATCAAGCATCCAACGATTATTATAACAATGACGCTAACCTTTTATGTCAAAAAAAGCATCAAGGGCATTATCATCATATAGGTTAAAGATATGGGTTGTATAAACGAATGCTTTGATAAACAAAAATTTTCAAGAATTTTCTAAAAATTTTGTTAAAAAACTTCCCGTAAAAAGTTTTAAAAAAAATCCTTCAAGGGGGCATGTTTGCAAAATTGAAAAACAGAAAATAAAGAACCGTTTCTGCAGGGGCATGTTTGTCATAATATAAAACATATATAGCAATTGTTTGCTTTGCAATCACAAACTATCCTCCATTTTTCCGCCTACATTTTCTCAATTTCGAGACACCGATTCCCCAGGAATTTTAGTGAAAAAAATCCGAGATATAAATGGCGAGGAGACCGGATGAGGAGTATGATTACTTGTTCAAGGTCGTATTAATCGGAGATTCAGGCGTGGGCAAGTCAAATTTGCTGTCCCGATTCACCCGAAATGAATTCTGCTTGGAATCAAAATCCACAATCGGAGTTGAATTTGCCACCCGTACCCTCCAGGTTCACTGCTGCTACTCTTATTTTCAGTGTTACACCAATGTGGTGAAGAAGAAGATAGTAATTAGTATCAGTGCGTGTCTATCGAGGAAACGTGTTAATGGATTTGAACTTGTTTGAAATTTACTATATCTGGATGTGTTTTACTTACTTAGCTATGGAAGATGTTTGATTGTTTGTCCATTTTCTTTATTGTTTTCGGTTTAGAATCTTTAGATCTGTTTATGATTGTTAGGGATGTTACTTGAAATGGTGATTTGTTGTAAATTTTGGCTGATTTACAAGTTATACCCTTTCTGAATAATTTTCTCTTTGAGATTAGTCTTATACTATAGATGGAACTTAGTTATTATAAAACTTAAGCAAGAATTAATGTACGGTTGATTGATGAGGGATTAATTAGGCCGATCTACGCAATGGACATCAGGAGTTGAGTGCTCGTATTAACGCAGGAAAGTCTTTCTCAAACAGTGCAGAAGCATTTCCTTTTTCATTTGCTTGCAATTGTTTAAGATTTGGATGCGTTTGCTGGCGTTCCAATGGAAGAATATAACTGTACAGATATTTGGCTTCTCATTAAGAGGAACATTTGCCAGTTTTGCTAAATTAATTATGAGACTCTAGAATATCTCACCTGCTGTATTTTCAAGTTCTCATTCTACATTGCATAATGTAGTTTGTAAGACGTTGATATGCAGAATAACTTGCCTTTTTGTGTTGTATATGCTTTGAAACCAGTTTGTGACCATTTCCTTTCATCAAGATCGGAAGAAGTTAGCTTCTGGGAAAATGAAATATAGTAAATAAAAACTAAGAAAAATGAAGACGGAAATGAATTATTAGGAAAGCTTAAATACCTAGAATGTTTGACTTCCGGCTCTTGCATTAGTGAGTTAGATCCATTTGATAGATAAACCCAGTGATATTTGGAATTATCTTTACCGATAGTAGTCCCCTGTGGATTATGTAATCCTTGTCCATATAAAGAAAACGTTATCTTTCTGTTTGATTGCCCCTGACGGATCAAAATAAAGTCTACGAGCAATCAGTAATGAATTTTACTTTTCCTATTCTGTCTGTCTTTATCTCAATTCAGAAGACGAGAGTGCTTTTGGTGGGATCTCATACATACATATTAATAAACTTAAAGCATACATAAAGGGTGCTCATCTTAGATATGTATTTTTGTCATTTAATCCATCACCAAGATGAGCTATCTTTATGCATGCTTAAATTCAAAGAGAAATCATGAGGACTTGAGACATAATCTTGATTTAAGCATATAGTAATGGGAAGTTCTGCGCTTCGTATTAAGAATTTCTACAACCTGAATGATAATGATATAGTTGGTGAAAGTTCTTGTTGCTTGAACTACAATTATTTAGTTAAAAAGGAACTGAAATTTATATGTTGTGCTGTGCTTCTTTTCTTGATATTCACCCCAGGTTGAGGGAAGAACTGTTAAGGCTCAAATATGGGACACAGCTGGCCAAGAGAGGTATAGGGCCATAACAAGCGCGTATTACCGGGGTGCACTGGGAGCTCTTCTTGTATATGATGTGACAAAACCAACAACTTTTGAAAATGTGAGTCGGTGGTTGAAGGAGCTGAGGGACCATGCAGATTCCAACATTGTCATTATGCTCATTGGAAATAAGACTGATATCAAGCATCTGTGTGCTGTTGCTACAGAGGACGCTCAGAGTTATGCCGAGAGAGAGGCCCTTTCTTTCATAGAAACGTCTGCTTTGGAATCTACCAATGTAGAGAAAGCTTTCCAAACAATCCTTTCAGAAATATATAGGATAATTAGTAAGAAGTCACTCTCCTCAGACGAGCCTGCACCTGCCAGTGTCAAAGAAGGGAAGACTCTTGTTGTTGGACCCCAGGGGAGCCCCACAAAGAAGACCTGCTGCTCATCTTAGTGGTCATTTTTCCCTCACTGCTTACCATCATCTGCCGCGGTACTGTCTTCTCATTTAGTATCCTTATGCAATCTATTTGTATCCCTGTATTATTCATTCATATGCTAAACTTTCTTGATTTTTGAGGCTCTTTTTGGTGAATGTGGTCTGATGAGTATGTTATTTTCCAATGATTCATTCTTTGCATTGCGCTTGATATATCGTAGCTTATGCCTTCTGTCGAATATTTCTTCTTTAAGTGTGAAATTAAAACAATTTACTACCATATATTGTTTATACTCTTTAGCAGCACGTGAACATAAACGTGTCAAATGTAGTACGAATGAATCACGCGTTGTGGATGGTATTTCGTAGTTGAATTGCTTGTCTGAAACTTTCTTGGATTCTTTATGTTATCTCGTTGCTTAGTGAAATACATTTTGTTGGTAAAATGGTCCACTGAAAGTCTTGTTTTACCACCCGTTTTCAAATTTCGAGTCAAATAAATAAATAGGACCACTTTAGATTGGGAGGTTTCTCCGTGGCAAAGTTTGGTTGATGTCAAAGAATTATTTTGATGTTTTGCAATAAAAATTTAAATAGATAAATTTCAACCTACCCTATGGAGTCCAACGTATATAATAATTAAATAAGTAAGAAAGTTTGACATTATTATTGCAAGTTTTCATAGAAAAATTTGAACCTACCCTATGGAATCCAAGATGATAAAACATGAGAAAAATAAGTAGGAGAAATAAGAGAAAGAAAGAACTCAAAAATAAACAATAATTTATAATTTTCTTTGAAAAAATAAATTGATACTAAAAGAAAATTACATCATCAATAATAAGGTAAATATTATATCAATTTTTTCGCTAGATGTCATTATAGTGGAGATGGTCTTATTTTCACACAAGCTTGAGGTCACTATTTACTTTGCTGAAAATTGAGAATACTGTAAATAAAGATACTTCTAGCCTTGGGCGGACCTTTTGATTGCTTTTTGTTTAATGTAAAACTTTTTTGCATTGAATTGAAAGTTTTAAAAAAGTTTTAAATCTTTGTTATTGTACCCATCCTTTTTCCTCATTTTCATATTATTATAATCAATCAACCACTAATTAGCACATGCATGATTCCTAATCATATCCAATAGAACTGTAGCATGATTAGAAATGATGAAAAATATTATGTTGCAGTTTTGTATTTGTTAATTCCTTTTTTGTAGTTAGCAAAACAGAAGGGAAATTTGTGGTTGTGGCTCTCAATATTTTCAAAAAGGTAATGCTATTTAGTACTACTGGTGCTTAGTACCATATCAAGATGGCACTAAATGATAAGTTAAATTAAATATATCATTTATTTATTTATTTAATTCTACTTATAATTTAATGACACATTAGATGCCACCTAGATTGGTGTCAAGTACCACTGGTGCTACATAACATTATTCTTTTCAAAAAACTACAACTTGGTCTCTAACCTTCCATTTTGGCAGTAAAAATTCTAATCTTTGATTAGATAGATAGTTGAAAAACTTTTAAACAGCTTAGATTCAAATATTCATAAGTTCAACATTTGACTTTTTTCCTTTTTTTTTTTTTTTGTGTGATGAGAGAAACCAGTCATATTTCATGATCGATATGTTGCTTACGGGCCACTGTATCCTATTGTCCTCCCTAACCATAGAGTTGCCTCATACCTCTAGCGAGCCCAATAACTAGACAACTGGCTCCATAATCAAATCAAAATCTAATGGTTTGATTATGTTTTTCTAAATTTTCAAATGGTAATAGTTAAAGTTAATAATAATTTGGTTATGATTTTCAATCCAAAATCAATCACCAAATCATAAACAGATTGAAGTATTTGATTTCCAAATTTTCAATTTAAATTTCCAAAATTAAGAGCATGTTTGAAGCTCTTTATTTTTGTAATTTATAATGAGTGAAAATGAGTGGTGGAGATTTAATTGAAGTTTGAAATGTGTGATGATTATTAAGTAGTTGTTAATTCAACAGTCAAATCATGGTAAATGAATTTATAAAAGGAAAAAATAAAGAGGTTCAAACAACCCTTAAAAGAATAAAGTTTTCAAACAATCTCGATTTACTTATATTAAAATCATGTAACTCAAACATTATAGTATAATTGATATATCCCTACAAAGTACATACTTTTCTCTCTTTACTTTTAATCTATAATCTAAAAGAATAATATATTTTTTTTTTTTATATTACCATAATTAAACCAAACCAAACGAAATATAAAATATATAATAAATAATAAAAAAGCTTGTGTACACCTACACCTACACCTCATCCCACCCAACCCTTACCATTTCTGGCAAAGAACATTCACCGTAACCGCCGCCACAAACACGTTGCCAGGTAGGCTCGGACTACCCGAATCTCCAGCCTCGTTCAAACACCCAGCTGTTTACAGCCTGTATATTAAATCCCCATAATTACTACTTAATTAAAATACTATATATATATATATTCAGAATTAGTTAATAACAATAAATAATAATCAGAAGCATAAACCAGAAAATTACAAAAATAAAATTTATTTTTGATTTATTTGCTGGCGACAGGCTGTCACCAACAACGCCCCACTAGAAGACTAGTACTCTACACCCTGCTCTGTTTCCCCTTTCTTTCTCTCTCTCTCTCTCTCTCTCTAAAAAACTTTTATTTTTCCTCTGAGTTTTCTCCTCTATTTTTCAGTTATCTCTCTAGGGTTCTTTTTGGCTTTATGTGCTGATTTTCGGATTTCGGATTGCCGCTTGCCGGATCGTTGATTTTCAATTCGTAAGCTTTCTTCTGATCTAAGTTTTCTCCTTTTTGCCGTTATATTTTCGTTGTTTTTGTCTGTTTCGATTTGTTGATGAGTGCGTGTGCGAGGGATGGGTGGCTGTTGCATTCTAGCGCCAATGTGAGGGTTTTTCTGCACTGGTTGGGTTCAAGTGAAGCTCTTGTTTATTGTTTGCCCTTTTCGTTTCTGGTTAAAGAGCTGTCATGTATGTTGGGTATATGAATTCTAACGTGGTTTTCTTTGGCTTTTGGTAGCTAATTGTTCTAGACTTAGGTTTAGATTAGGTTTTTCAATGGCGGTGTTGTGGAACCAATTGCATCTAGTTGTGCGTGTGTTCTACATTTTAATTTTGTTCGTTAAATGCTGTGCAATATGATCAAAATAACCGGAAAAAGTGTTAATTGCACACACGCACATGAGTTATAAAGCCTCGTAATAGGTTTTGTTTACGCGGTATTTACGCGTTTGAAAGTAAATGGTTAGTTGGTTTAATCGAATATAGCTTAATTGAATTGGGGATTCTTAGTCTTGACATTGTTTGTTTAAACTCGGATAGCTGTGAAACTGTGATAATTACCAAGTTCTATGGACTTATCAATTCCATTGCACATCAGCGGTCGGTGACCATGCAACCGTTTTTGCAGAATAATGTAATAGTTTTGATTTAGAAGTTCCAAGATTTGCACCTGAACAAAGAGAACATGATTCTTTATTTGGACGTACCAGGCTGTTTATGTTTGACATGTAAAATGCGTCTCAGCTATGATGTACATGGATAACGTCATATGTAACTGCCGCCACCATTAGATATTTTATTGCTGGTGCATGTGCTTAGTAGTCTCCAATTATGTTACAACATATAATTTCTAACCGGAGGTTGTGAAACAAATAGAATATTTGTAATGACGCGTGTAATGGGCAAAAGAAGCAATGGACAAAATAGAAGAGGACAATGGAATTTATTGTCAGTAGGTTAAAATATCTTGGCAAGTCCAACTTTGGTTTTTACCTTTGTTTATTCCAAAGCCTGGTCCGTTTTGTTTGATCCTGATATTTTGGAATAAACAAAGGTAAAAA